>JAQFVV010013701.1:0-83089 GCA_028023455.1 Epiperipatus broadwayi | reverse complement strand
TGATCATTCTGGATTCATTTTTTTATATTCCTGTTGCTTATTAAATGAAATTTAGCATAGTTTATTGAATTTGAATATCTATTAAACACTAAAATTGTAATTTGGATCTTGTCATATTATTGAAGTATAGAATTATCTAAATGAGTGTTATGGATATAAATAAATCTAATTTTGGGTTTACTAAAAAGAAGAATCGTGACTGGTTTTTTGACAATGTTCATATTATTAGTGATTTAAGCAAAAAGAAATTTGATATTCTCTGCTTGGAAAAATAGTAGATTAATGTGGAACTATAAAGATCTGAAAGCAGAAGTTCAATGATTGATAAGAAAGCTTAAAGTAATTAATAGATTAGAACTACAAAGAAGATACAGATATCCATTTATCATTATCTTTCTAGATTTTTTTGATGCATTGAAAGCAACAAATAAACCTGATAAATGGTATCATAATCCTTTTAAATCCAGCAATGGCTCTCTCTTATATGATGATAATGGTATTTTGAACTGGAGAAAAGAGCATTTTGATCATCTTTTGAATAATTATGCAAGAATTGATATGCGGACTTTTAATAATATAACTATTTTATCTATTCATTTAGATTTGAATAAAGATATCCAACATTTTAATGAAGTCAAAACAGCTCTCTATAAGCTTAAAAATAGAAAGGCTGCAGATTTTGATAAAATGCTCGAAAAAAATAAAAAATATGGTGGTATATTAGTTTCAAAAATATTGGATTTTTTAGAATAATCTGGAGCCATTTGATCTTAAGGATGCTTTGTTTTATTTTTTTTAAAAACAAGGGTAATAGGCAAGATTGTGCTAATTTTCATTGAATACAATTATTATCCACTACTTGATGGAATGAGAGGAAATGTTAGTGCTACAGGTGGAAAATCACAGGAATTTGAGAAGAAAAATATTGTTAAGTAAGAATGTGTACTTGCTCCAACTTTGTTTTCAATTTTTAAAACAGTGTTTTTTAGAATTGTTTATAGGTAGTTTAATCAGAGGGATTAGGATAAAATACAGGTTTGAAGGAATTTTTAATTTTAATGGGTTAAAAGCAAAAACAAAATATTCATCTTCTTGGATTCTGGATTTACAATATGCTGATGTTAGTGCTATTTTCCAGTTGAAAAGATAATTTACAGAATGTTTTTAACTGGCTCATTAATTAATATTAACATTAAAAAAGTCAAGTTCTTTATCAGTCAGTGACAGAAGAAATATCCTCAGCAACCCTCAGCTTTGACAGTTATCAACTTGAGAATATAAATCAGATAAATATCTTGAGAATTTTATAAGTAGAGGAGTCGACTTAGATATTGAAATTCAACACAAATTGACAAGTTAAAAGATAGAGTATTTCATCATAGGCAAATAACTATTGCAAATAAGCTAACTGCATATAAAGCTGTTATTTTACTTAATTTGTTGGATGTGTGTGAAATTTGAATATAATATTGGTACACTATAAAAGCATTAGAAAAGTTTCATTTAAGGTTGCTCTGTAAAACTTTAAATATACAATGGTAAGATAGTAAAACAAATCAATATATTTTTCAGCTTGCAAGTTGTAATACTATTGAGTCCACTATTACAAAATCATATCTTCATTGGATTAGACATATAAAACGAGTAAACAATGAAAGATTTTTTAAAAGGGTATTTTATAATATATAGGGTATATGAGCACAGACTTTCACATGACCCACCACTCTCCCCACTATCTCATAACACTGATATACTTGAACACATATATGTTGAAAAGATAAATATTCACCAATATACGTATTTCATGCTAAACTAGCAATCATCAGTTGGTCCAGATTACCATCTCCACATATATATGCTATAAGTGCTCAGATATATATTAAGATAGCCAATCCTCATACTTTAATGGACAGGCTTCAATGTATTCCACAATCCAACTCTTCAACTTATCCATCCAATTGAAAATCTGATGATGGAACACTCAAAGGCCACCCTGAGGCCAAGATTCTTGTCACACCCATGTTGATCTAAGATCAATCTGACCCTGCACACACAGGACATAATCCATTTAATACAAGGGATGGGCAGACATCTCTACTATGTAATAACTAAAACACACAGACTTATTATATACCTGTGTTTATATATGTAATATATCAAGTGTATCAGTGTTATGAGATAGTGGGGAGAGTGGTGGGTCACGTGAAAGTCTGTGCTCATATACCCTATATATTACATATATAAACACAGGTATATAATAAGCCTGTGTGTTTCAGTTATTCAAGGATATTTTATAGTAAACTTGAACATGGATTTGTAAAAAAGATTAGACCATATCTACATTATAAGGGTTACTCCAAAGACATTCTAAAGAAATGCATTGTCGATTGTTGCCATTGGAAGATATGACAGAGAATGGAATTCATTGGACAGTTATAATTAGACATGGTATTGAAATATTTCAGCAAGAAAAGGTTTCTGCTGAGAAAACTAAAAGACAACATCATAAAATAATAAGTAAACAGAAAATTAGATCAGTATGTTCTATATGTGGACGTATTTGTAGTTCGCAGACTGATTTGTATAGTCTCAACGAAACTCATTTTTGAGTAGTTTTTCTCTCTCTCCTTTATTTCTTTCTCTTTTTTTGAGTTGTTGTTTATTATTATTAGATTACTGACATTTACAATATATATATAACTTCTTTTATAATCACATTGTTTTAACAAAGATAAATTTAAAAAGTTATTTTAATTTAATGTTTTATTAATGAGATAGATATGAATCAAAAAAATATGAATACATATAATATGGTGAACTTAAAACATTTAAAATCAAAAAAAGATTAACGGGCTGTTTGATTTATATTCACCATTAACTTTTATACCGATTTTTCATTTAGAGTTATAACACATTATAAATTTATTTTTTCATTGTTTCAGCTTTTTATGCAACTTTTTGTATTAGCAGTAACTTTATTACAAGATTATTATTTATCTGACTTATATATTTAATAGAGACTTAGTAATTAACTGATATGAACGTAAAAAACTATAAATAAAATTTATAACTAAAAATGTCATATTTTTAAAAAACTTGCTACTAAAGGTTAATATAATAAATTTTATATTACAAGTAATTAATTTTACATTACGCTTAGATAAATAAGGGGAAAAAAGAGGTTAATTAATTTTAAATTATTTTTAGTCGGAAGTAAATTTGTTTGCATTTAGTCAGTCAAAATAATAAACTATATAATCCATATTTTAGCCTTATTTTCAACATATAAAAATGCCTTAAAACATATTGTTTATACATTTTTCAATTTGATTGAATAATCCATCACTGTTTAGTAAGATGTGTGGTTAATCTTAAAATTTAGTTAGTCAGTTGTTGATGTACATAACAATTAAATGAAAATGACTTTTAAAAAAATATGTAAACATCCACACTTAATTTCTATCCTATGAAGTTATGGCATGAATCATCTGATTGTGTAATCTTAAATATAAAAAGAAATTATACATGTGATCTTAATTAGTTTACTTCCCCAAATGATGGACTCTGGAGTTTAAAGTACCCGGATCTTAGTTCCACCTAATTACTACCAGTATTTTATGAATTCTCGGACAATAAATCATTCGATTATTTATTTATTTTGTAAATATATATTAAAAAATAATCAAAATTTTTGATATAATAACAGACTCAAAATATGTCTTATTTCATAAGTGAATCTACTTTTTTAATTTTTTTTTTTTCCAATGTGAAACAATTTATAAAGAACGTGCAATAGTGGATACAGTAATGGATAATGAAAATAATTATACTTAGATTTGAAATTATAATAAACTAATGAATGATACGAATTATCACTTTAAATTTTTATATTAAAGATTTGCAACTTTTACTATATGAAATGAAATTGCTTTTTTTAAAGAATATCAAAAGTTTTTGCATATAGGTCTACACAGACTATTTTATCTAAATGAAACTTCGGAAATACATATATAATAAAGTAAACTCAACTGTTCCTTATCTACTATTATAAAAATATTTTCACAGTACTGACTCTCTTTTTTTTCTTTGAGTCTATATTCAATATGATTTAGAGCATCGGTCGGCAACCGGTGGTCCGTGGCGTAATTTTAATGGTCCGCAAAGAACTTCAATTATTATTTAAATTCGTTAAGCTCATTTAATAAAAATTTTAAATAAAAAAACAATTTTTGTTTAAGCTGTATTTATTATATATAAAATAGAATAAGAACTTTATATTGCTAATTGATTTATTACAAATTACTACAAGCATTGGTGGTCGAGAGATCAGCGACAGCCTCTTTACAAGTAGTTGTCCCGGGTTAGCGGGTTCACTTCCCGGCTGATGCTATGACACATGAGAAAAAAAAAATACTACTAACACTTGCCAAAACAACTACCTCAAAGGCATTTAATTAACCCCTATTTCGTCAACAGCATAGAAAAAGTAACAAAATAAGAATACAGAATTCTGTACTATTGACTAGGCATCAAATTTGACTATATATCACACTCAATGCTCATATTAATTGGCAACTTTAAAAATTATGTTAATGGTCTGCAATATCTAAAAGGATGCCGACCGCTGATTTAGAGTAATGGTTTACCAAACTTTTTTCACTCGTTTACTTAAGAGCAACTCATTTCATAATCTGCAGTCTTTATCCAAAATGTTTGTAATTAAGATAATTGCTGTTATTTCAATTTTGTAAAGTATAACAATGAAGAAGTAGCCATAATGAATTTAAAAGTATCTGAATAATTAATTTAAATATTAAAACAATAACAATAATAAAGTAAAAATGTTCTGGAAAAATTCATTTCTCAAATTATCTACGAGTGAATGTTGAATGTATAGAAAATTTCAAACTTTATTTAAACTTTCCAAATACAAACAACTTGTTAGTAATAAAACACAAAGAGGCAATACAGGTTAGTAATTACACAACGTTTTGAGTATTATTATTATCCACTCTTCTTCAGATGTTGCTGGCCTATATGCACAGTGACAGTATTTGCATAGAAGTTGAACTCGCACCTTTAGATTCTTGAATATCAAATTTAAGGCAAACGCTGCAACCAATTACAGAATAGCTCAGATGGCTAAAGTGTTTGCCTTAAATTTGATATTCAAGTATCTAAAAGTGTGAGTTTGACTTTTATGTGAATACTGTCACTGTGCATATCAGACCAAGCACACCCGAAGAAGAGTGCAGAATAATACTACTCAAAAAATTGTGAATTACTATCCTGTATTGTCTATTTGTGTATTATTACTAACAAAGTTTTGGATTTGGAAAGTTTAAATGAAGTTTAAAGTTTCTATAAATTCAACATTCACTCATAAATGATGAAAGTAGTCCAACATATCACGTCTAATAATATACCATCATCACAAAACCTTCAGGCAAATTCATTTCTAAGAAAAATTATTGATGTGATGACATGATTTGGGGTTTCACAAAACTAAATGTGAAGTCAGCATGTGTACTTTTGGGCCATATTTATAACATATTGTTTAATAACAGACTTTCTATTCTTCATCAAAATAACAAAGTGAAAGAGGCCCAGATTAGTTTCAACGCTTAAAAAAAGGCAATCTACTGTTTAAAATTAATGATGTTAGCAATCAATTTTATTCCCAATTAACAACAAAAGAAAGACATTATAAAAAATATAAATTATCCCTATGATACTTCCTTCAACTAAAGTAACGATCTTGCTAAGTTTTTAAAATGATAGTGAAGTGAAATATTTTAAAAATACATTTATTTATAGAAAGTCCATTTATGAAAGAGATTAGGCATTTAGAATATATATAACCTAAATATTTTATTTTTAAGTTCAATTAAATTCTATGTCATATATAGAATAAAATTTTATATTTCAAATATGAAGAACAATTGTCTGATGTTTTGATAATAATATACATTAATATCAAGAAATGAGAGAATATTGTGAAGACAAATTGATAATTTAATTTACAACAATTCCCCCCCCCACCAGTTATGTTATCTATTGAAAGCTTTAATAATCAATAAGTATCAGATGGTAGTGCTTAATAAATCCCTATTGAGTACCGTCCTATCCAATATCCTCAAACTAATTTTCAGTTATGGTCAACAATGAGGAGCTTTGGATCTGAAAGCAGTGCACTCGACTTTTGGGATCTAATATACCTTTTCTCTAGCAGCTACCTTTTACTTCTTTGATTTACTATTAAGCTGCTATCAGCTCAAATAAAAAAAAACATTAATGTTTTCAATCTAAACCAACTTGCTAGCTTAGTCAAGCATTGGTGGCCTAATGGTAGGCATAGCTGCCTTCCTAGCAGCTGGCTCGGGTTCATTTCCCAGTCAATGCATTTGACATATATATAAATCTTGCTAACTTGGTTATATAGATCTGAAAGAAATTCCATATTATGATATCTTTATTGAATCTGGGGTCATGTGATGTTTTATTGGTTTTAATTTAAATTAATAATAATGTTTAAATTTTATTCTGCCTTATACTATTGATGCATGTACCTCATTCTTTTGCTATAATACAATTCTTTTTTCATATATTCTTAAATATTCTGGTTCATACACCTGAAGATAGGCTACATTATATTAGGAATTACTAAATTAGAGCATTAAAGTACTCTCTATTGAGTTAAATGTAAAATAAATCTTTTTATATTGAACTCGCACAATGTAGTTAAGAGAAAAAAGTGGAGAAAAAATATTCATTTAAAAAAATAAAATAAAACATTAGTAATTAAGAAGAAAGAATATAATGAAAAATAAAAAAATTGAAAACACATTTCAAAAAAGTACAGGAATATAATATCTGGTTGCTTTGGAAAAGAGTACTATATAAATAATTGGGAATTGGAATTGAGACAAAAAGTCAACATTTTTTTAATAAAACTTATATGAAAGAAAATAATTATTAAAAAAATTGCTTTAATATTTGGTTAGGCACAGCTTTGAATTGGCCAACATCTTTAAAATAATCTAAATAAAATTATATAAAAACAGTAAGCATGCATTGAATAATGTATTGTGGACTTCAAATAATGGTATTCAAAAAAATATGAATGAACTTTTTTTTGTATTGAAGAAAATTAAAGTTAAAATGTTTGGAATGAAAATAGATAACTCAAAATAGTATTTAATTGGGTTACATGGACAAATCCAAGAACTAAAAAAGTGTTACAATATGCAAAACTAATAGACATAAAATTTATTTCTAGGTAATTATATAAAAAGTGTGATGAGTATCTGTAGACAATATTCTAGATAACTATGAAGGATGTTAATAGAGAATAGATACATTGTTTTGTGAAAACAAAGTTATAGAAAATGAATATTAAAAATAATTAAAAGTTATATAAGAATTAAAAATTGTAATATTTGAAAGAATGCATAATAATACAAAAGGATCTCATTATTATTTAATGCAAGAACCTAGATTTTTATATAACAATAAAAGAACACATAATTTATGTAGAAGTGAAAAAATGAATATTGAACATTTATTTTAGAATGAAAAATGTTGAAAACAAATACAGATAAATTACATATAGAATAGAAAAAATAGAAATTAAAATAATGAAAGAGATAAATATTTTTCTGCAACTCTTTATGGATTGAAAGAAAAATACTAAGATAGGGTATTGTAGTTTAGAATTTGATAGATTTCAAGCATACCATCTAGTACATAATATGGGCTATGGATAACACAGAAAAGCAGGCCCTTTATTTTCATGCATATCCAATTCTACCATTGTGAACAAGCAATGGCTGACTTGTAATATCTTGCCATCAGTTATATCTTCATAGTAATGCTCTATCTGTCATAATCTGTAAAAAGCTCTAAAAATTTCCCCCAATCATTTTTCTAATCTTTTTATAGTCAGGGTAGAATTTTAAAAAACTAATTAAAAGTATGTCTTTTTTATCTTGAATGAAAAAATTTAATGCTTCTTTTTAATTAACTTCAATCCTTCCAAAAACAACTTTTGGATTTTTATCAAAATATATTGTACAGGCTTTAATTGAAAAAAAAAATCAATCAAAATAAATAGTGGAATTTTAGAATTACAAGTATATCTATTGTAACATAAAAACATGCTTGTTTTAATTTCAAAATCGAATTAATAAAATTTTAATTAGCCCTTTTTAAATATTAATTCATAATGAATTTTTTTAAATTCAAAATTATTGAATCCTTAACTGTTATTCCAGAATATATATATATGTGTGTGTGTGCGTGCACACTAATTACTATCTCTGTTCGATTCCATAAGACCCATAACTATCCCAATATATATATATAAAGATTGAAGCAACAACTTTTCAAGCACTGTTAGTACCAGATTGTCCAGCAAATATAAAATATGGATTCACATCTGCTATCTCAATTTTTGGAAAAATAGCAAATCTGTTGAAGGATATCCAAATAAAATACAAATAAAGTATAGATATTACCACAAAAGTCTTCAATATGGTTATATATTAAATTTCATAACCAGAATTTATAAAGAGAGACTGTTTCATCAGGGATAAACATAGAACTTTAGAAGAGTTAATTTCTATTTTTTTTTAAAAACACTTTATAAATTAATAATTCACATTAAAATGTATAATAATTAATAAATATACTATTTCAAACTATATATAAAATATATTTTATTTACAGATATTAAATTATTTGAATTTAATAATAATAATGAAAATATTATGTTATGTTATTTATTTATATAAAAAAATAAATGAATGATTCTATAATTGGTTTTGTGATTATTGCAAGAGAGGGGGAAAAGGTTTACTTTGTTATAAATTAATTTAAAAAGCTGTACATGTATATTCACACACAGTGTATTTTAAACATACATTTAATTTAATTTTGTTCATGAAAACACGTACACGATTAGAATAAAATTTCTTTATAAACCCAATAATTTACAGTTCATTGTTGGAATAAAAATAATAGCTACCTTAAGATTAAATGTAATAATGCTTTGCAAAGAAACCCTAAGGATAATAAAATATCCAGTTTTTCACTAGCTAATTTAGAGTTCATAAATAGATCAGTAGTTATTTTGTTACTAGAGTTTTTTAAAAAAGACAAAGTGAAATGTAATGCTCTCCAACAAGCACAGATATTATAAATTTGCTGTTTGTTTTTTAAAGAAGCAAACAGGAAATTAGAAAAAGTTATCACACAGACATATAAAGTATAAGTCAATTTGTACATAATGTATGTATTTTCTATAAACTTATTTTTAAAATGAGTATGGTATTAATTATATTTTTTATTAAAACAAATTCACAAAAAACGTTAGTTAATCTACTTGTGTAAGAGTAGTCTATAATATTTTAAATTAATCATATTATTTAATTACAATTGCTTAATTTCACTTTAATTTTAATGATAATAATAACGAACATATATAAATATAAATTGTGTAAAGTTTACTGCATTTCACACTTTCCGGAATTAATGTTTTTCTTTTTTTAAAAAATATAATACACTAAAAATAATTTATTTATATAAAAACAATTTTCATCAAATAATCTTCATTTTAATGTACTCAAGTTGGTGATTGCAATGCTTTTTAGCTTTTTTTTTTTTAAAAAAAATTTATATACGTATGGACCTACTTAAATAAAACAAATGGGCTGATTTTATTAAACTTTACATATTTTCAAAATAAATTATTTAAACATATACAAAATTAGCAGTAATATTGTATGAGAAAAGAACACATTTTTCTCTTTTTAATAAAAATGCAATAAATTTTTTAATTTACATGAGGATTGAGTTTTAAGCATTTCATATATTTCAAATTGGGATAAAGTATGAATAATAGAGGAAAGGTTCTGTTAGCACAAATTGTGTATCTCTACCAGTATAATAAAAATAATATATTAAAATGATATAAAATATTTATTTTCTTTTATATTGATATCACAATGTCTTAAACTGCATGTACAATATTAATAATTCATATATATCTAATAAATTAGTAAAATAAATATCTGAAGTGATTGTGATATATAGTATGATAAATAAAGTAACAAACATTGTTTTTTATTTTTATAATTTAGAAGTACTGAACAAAACATAAAAGAATATGAAACATGAAAAAGTTTTTTTTTCACTTTAATAATTATTTTTACTAGATTATAGAGGTAGATGTACAGAGATGTTTAATACACCACTTCTAAGTTTACCCCCCCCCCCCGTTTTTGGATGACTAAATAACCTTAATTTTTTATATTATATCTTAGTGTATGGTTAAGCATTGATTGTGATTATAAACTCAAATTGTTTGTGCGGTTTAGTGCAATGGCACTCAGATGCTAGAGCATAATATTCTCATGGAATTTCAATTCTGCACACTTTGTAACTCTTGAGCCATTCAATCATTTATTTTAAATGCATTTCTGGCTATGTATGTTATAAAGTGAATCTTCAGCTTTTACCTTTCTTATGCATCATGATAAGTAACAAAAATTTGATAGTTTAATTATTGGATTGACATTGACCATATTTGCAATTACAACCAAGCTCTGTGCATTTATTGATAATTTTATGATCATAAGATATCTAATCAATTTTTGATAGTATGTAAAGCCATATGACATAGAGATAATTTATTTTATGTCATTTTATTTTTTTGACTTCTGCACTATAAATTTTCTGTTTCTCTTTAACCTTGAATTGAAATTTTAAAAATCAAATCTTGCCACGTGATATCTGATTTAATAAAATCATCAATTGAGGATTAGAAGTTTATAGTTCAGTTGATAAGAATAGATCTAGAAACATTTATTAAAAAATGGAATAATCTTTTACTCAAAATTTATTTCCAAATGTTACTGTTAAAATGAATCATGATTTATAAACAAAAATCTACTAAGAAAAGACAAACAGATATATAGAAATATCCAGAGTATTTTAAGTTAATTATGATAAACTATTATTAGTGCAACATAGTATCTACTATTTTAAAAAATGATGTTGGTTTACTAAATTATATGTTTCAAAATAAATATAAACTATTTGTATGCTAATTCTACCTGTCAACTTATATTCTCAGCATATATTCTAAATAAACAAAAGTAGCCTTAAGGATTCCATTTTACTTGTATGAAAAAAAATCATGTCATTTTAATATAAACATAATAATATAATAATAATAATAATAATAATAATAATAATAATAATAATAATAATAATAATAATAATAATAATAATAATAATAATAATAATAATAATAATAATAATAATAATAATAATAATAATAATAATAATAATAATAATAATAATAATAATAATAATAATAATAATAATAATAATAATAATAATAATAATAAAATAATAAAAAATAAAGATCATAATGAAATACAACTTTTAATTTTTCACATTTTAATTGTTCACGATGCATATAGATATGTACACATAAACATGTGCATCTATCTATCTATCTATCTATCTATCTATCTATCTATCTATCTATCTATCTATCTATCTATCTATCTATCTATCTATCTATCTTTCTATCTATCTATCTATCTATCTATCTATCTATCTATCTATCTATCTATCTATCTATCTACCTACCTACCTACCTACCTACCTACCTACCTACCTACCTACCTATCTATCTATCTATCTATCTATCTATCTATCTATCTATCTATCTATCTATCTATCTATCTATCTATCTATCTATCTATCTATCTATCTATCTATCTATCTATCTATCTATCTATCTATCTATCTATCTATCTATCTATCTATCTATTAGAAGGAATTTGAGCTCAGACTTTCAAGTTCCCTACAGACATCCACTCCATCTTATACAATCGTTACACATGACCACATACATGTGAAAAAAATAAATAATCTTCAATATATACATTACTTGCTGAACAAGCACTCATCAGTTCATACAGATCATCACCTCCCACACACATATATCAGAGCACAGTTTATATTAGATAGATAACATATTTTTAAACTTTAATAAACAGACTTCAATCTTCTCCTCCCTCCAACTCTTCAACTATGCATATCATTGAAAATCCAATAATGGAATGCTCAAAGCCCTTGTTGTTGCCAATGTTATTGTCAATCCCTTGTTGACTTTAAGTCACTCTACAAAAGAATATACTTATATATATATATATATATACAAAAGAATATATATATATATATATATATATATATTTATATATATATATATATATATATATAGTGCCAGGCATTATCAAATGCCCATGCACAAAGTCTGCTGTAAAGAAAATTACGGCAGATAAACATGTAAATTTGGATATATTAAGCACAACGAATATATAAATGTGATATATTAATAATAGAAGTTGGGTCTGAGCATTAGAATACACACACACAAATTTAAAATATTGTACACAAATACACATATGATAAACTGATGTATTTTTGGTATTTTATTTTTGTTGTTTTGTATATTTTCAGTATATATCATTTTATGTATTTTGCTTTTCTCTGAAAAATTCAAGTAGAGAAAAGCAAACTTTATTAAACAAATGGATCACATGTTGGAACAAAAATAAATAATTAAAGTATTTGTTCCAACATACTTGTATATATATTTTTTATTTTTTTTTAATTACTTTTCTAAAAACTAATCTTATTCCATAATCAAAAAAAAATGTTAATTGCTTTGGCAAAAATCTTAATCAAAAAGCAAAATGTTTGATAATCAATGCTACAATTAAAACATTATCTTTTTTTATATATGTAAAATAAATATTGTTTTGAATAATAATAGCTGTAATCAAGTGGTCTGGGTTTTCAAGCTGCCTTGCCCATGTCGAATGAGATGAAATCCACACTGCACAGCTAATTGAATTGAAGCCCACTCAAATCCCAGTCAGGAGAAGATGAAGATGCCTAAGTTTCTTTTAAAAATATTTTAATATTGAATTAACCCATTCTGATATTTCTGATAATTAGAAATATGTTTTTTTTTTTCTTCTTATTAATCATTTAAAAAAAAATAAGAGAGAGAGCTGTATCTTGCATGTATATATTGAATTTACAGTTATTAAAGGCACAATGATACAGCTTTTACTTAAATATTTTAATTCATTTTTCTATTTCAAATTCTAGTATTTTCAGCAAAGGTTGAAATTAGATTTTTTTTGTTGTTGCTATTTGTTTTTTTTTCTCGTTGTTATTCCTGAAAATTGTCACACATAAATATACATGTGTATATACATGCACATACACTAGTAATATTCAGTAAATATGATGCCTCATGTTGAGTATCTAAAAATGTATTTATCCGTATATCCTTTGAAGTTATTTCTCGTCACTGCTGCACCTTATGATGAGTGCAAAAAAGGTTTATTTATTGTAAATTTTCCATAAGTAAGTCCACAAATAACTATATGTTTAGAATACTAATGACTGTATAATTGTGCTGGATTTATATTGTATAAGAATTAATCGTAAAAGGCAAATAGATACAGTACCTCACGTTGAGTGCTATATGATATCTGAGCTAACACAACCTTATTAACATGTTGTAAAATACTAAATTAATGAAATATTTTATAGGGCAAATATGTGTATGCATAGTTGTTTCTTTGTATATTATATTTGCTATCAGTAAAACAGGTTTTAAAGCCCTGAGTAGCAGTATATGCCTAAATAATCACAAATCTCTTATATGCCTAAATAATCAAAAATCTCTTATCTGAATACATCAAATCACACAAAGTATAACTTATTTCTACAGGGTAAAAATCTCACACCACTTTCATTCAATATGAAACATTGTAAATAGCTTTAGGGGTTTATATATTTTCTTATTCATTTAAATTGTATTTATATTTTATCTATTTCAAAGCATCAAATATATATATATATATATATATATATATATATATATATATATATATATATATATATATATATATATATGGGTGTTTGTGATAATAATTCATTTATTTACTTTTATTATTTCATTTTAAGTAAGAAATGGTGGTGGGTATCTGGAATTAAATAAATATTTGATCATAATATTAAACTTGTTTTGTTTTCATATTATTATTGATATGATAAAATGTATTTTTTCCTTATCAATCATGTACCAATAATAACCAATTAACTTACCCATTGAAAACCCTAGATACAGATTACTGAGCTAGCCACATGGGATATCACTCTACTGGGGTATTAAATCTTTTTCTCATGCTCTGCTGAATATATGGTATTGTATATCCTTCTAGGAGAAGGGAAAATTCATTTTATTCTTTTCTAGAAGTGGCACACAAAAGCTATTTGTAAATAGACTTTTCAAATATATGTACTCACCATAGATTCTAAACATTTGGGCATTCGAGAAGGATATTAGCTAAAGGGGTATTTAATTGGCAGAGTCCTGTCAATTCACTTTTTCTATCAGTTTAGCTGGAAGTACCAATATATATGAGTACAGACAATCAGCTAAATTGGTATCCATTTCTTTCCCTGTTAAATCTTGATCACTTTATGCTCAGTGCAAGATTAGGACAGAATTCCACAGGGAAGTATGGTCCAGTACAGTAAAACTGGCACCCAACATGGTTTAAATATAAAAGTGGTACGATTAAGGAAAGAACAAGTTGAATTATATACATGTGTAAATTACGGTAAAAATAATTTACGTTCCATGTGTCTATATAAACTTTATGTAATGTAAATAAAAACTATATTAAATGTTGATGACTATATATATAAGAGAAGTTATGTAAAGTTTGATCATTAGTTGTTGTTTTTTTAAATAGATAGTGTAATTAATAGGCCATACAAATGAACATGTTTGGTTTGCTCTATTTTTTTTTCAAGTTATTCCTAAATAATTTAAAATATTTTACTCAGTAATCTGCAGATCCAAAATGATAGTATTATTCTTTGTAGTAATGGATATTTAAGATATATTTAAAATTCAAATTGTTAGCAATAAATCAAATTCTCACACTGTATTCTATACATATACTGTATAAATAAAATGGATATGGAATTCATTTTAAATAATTATACATATACTAAATTGAAGCTTGATATTTTGTTATATGGAGTACAGATTATTTTATCTTAATAATTGCTTAACAATTTTCACTTTAAACTGAGTCGCTAATATTTTATTGGATAAGTAAAGTTGCCATTTAATCTGAGTAAAAACTGATGTCAACATGTGCTTTTAAAATAGAAATAAAGTATAGAAAAAATTATTAAACAAATGAGTTGGAGAAAAATATGTCACACTTTGCATATATGTGTATATAAATGGTCGGAGGATTTGAGTACATAATGATTACAAATAAAAGTAATAAGTTATTATAGCATAATATTTTAAAATAATTTATAGTTGAATTTGTTGAGTTTTTTTTTGTGTGTGTTTTGTAAAAAAAGTTAAATAAAATAGTGTCAAATACTGGCATAACAAATTAAAGTTATTGATTTAAAATAAATTATAGTTGAATTTGTTGTTGTTTTTTTCCTTAAAACGTAAGTAAAATAAAATAGAGTGTTGTATAAGAGCATAACGAATTAAAGATTAGTACGTTAAATTGATTTTCTTTTTCTGGGATAAATCAAATTAAATAGACATAGGTAAAAAGGAACAGAATAATTGGAACAGGGCATAGAAAAGACAAATAATCAGTGATTGGAATAGGCAGAGTTAGGTGCATGGTCCAGACCACCCTTGCTATAGCCAGGGTGTAGTAAACATGATAATTAAATAGATCACATAATTTAAGAGTCTTTGAAGTTAGGTGTTTGTAAGTTACTTGTGAACTTTTGTCTCTCAGGCATTGTGTATATAGGTTGATTCCTATCAGCAATTTTTTAACTCAGAGTTTGAAAATGGAGGATGTGCAGGGGCTGTCTGGAGATGTCTGTGTGATTTGGAGTCTCTGTGGCCTCAGGTAATGCAAACAATTCTTTTAGTAGAGAAAATATTCTCTGGGACTCATTTGGGGTAATGCAAATGTACCCGTAAGTTTCATATAGAAAGAGCAGGGGAGCATTAACTTCAACTCTTCTTATATATAAACTCAAAGCCCTTCATCTGTGGTTGCAAAATATCCTGTCAGCCTCCAAACATTAGTAAGCATGGATGAACCTGTGAAGTTTGGTACATTATTATGTTAGTATTTTTCATATGTCATTCGACTTTGCTTGGCTGACACAGAGTTCTAGAAAGGATAGGTATATCCATGTTGGCAGTCTGTTTGTCTTCATTTATCTCTGACCCTAGGGATTGGGATGTTGATGCAGTTTTGGCTGAGTATAGCAATGCTATAGGGGATGAGGTGTCACATTGTCACCATTCGACATCGTGCTTTTTAGACTTTCACAAGAAAAATACAAAACTGAGTAAAAATATAGCTAATATATGTATAAATAAAAACTTAAGACTTTAAATGGTCATACCCATTTAAAAGTCTCATTGGAAAGAGGGGTATTGTGCCAGGCATTATCAAATGTCCATGCACAAAATCTGCTGTATAGAAAATTACAGCAGATAAACATGTAAATTTGGATATATTAAGCACAACGAATATATAAATGTTCTATATTAATAATGGAAGTTGGGTCTGAGCATTAGAATACCCCGACACACAAATTTAAAATATTGTACATAAATACACATATGATAAACTGATGTATTTTTGTATTTTATTTTTATTGTTTTGTATATTTTCAGTATATATCATTTTATATATTTTGCTTTTCTCTGAAAAATTCAAATAGAGAAAAGCAAACTTTATTAAACAAATGGATCACATGTTGGAACTAAAATAAATAATTAAAGTATTTGTTCCAACATACTTGTATATATTTTTTTATTTTTTTTAATTACTTTTCTAAAAACTAATCTTATTCCATAATCAAAAAAAAAAGTTAATTGCTTTGGCAAAAATCTTAATCAAAAAGCAAAATGTTTGATAATCAATGCTATAATTAAAATGTTATCATTTTATATATAAATAAAAAAAATGTTTTGAATAATAATAGCTGTAATCAAGTGGTCTGGGTTTTTAAGGTGGAAACCAAACATATCAAACCCTGAAATGTAGAACTTAATTGGAAAAATAAAAAAGAATGTTATAATCTAAGTGATAGATAAATTAAAAAGGTTGGTTGATTCATATTTTTCAGAGGGCTATCTGAATTGATTCTTATGAGTGGGATTGATAGGTTTTAGTCAGTGCTGTGGGATTCATTCTTTCTTTGGCATTCAAGTTGTTCACTGCTTTGGCTCCATAATTCTTCAATCACCTAGCCACTTAGAGATTAATTTATGGACTAAACTACTGCTGATATTTTCTAAGAAGAAATCCATTATACAGTTCTTTTAAGAACTCTTGATTTCTTAAGGATTTAATGAACCATTCAAGATAGTGAATGAACATTTAATAATAATTATTATATTATAACAGATTAAAAATATGAATAAATCTACCAGAGCTTCCACTAAAATGACCATGGGGTAGAAAACCAGCCAGTCCACCTGCCTTTTCTCTGTCCAAATTGCCAAGATGTGATCATGCCAGTTCCAGCCAGCCATGATGATGAAAAAAGCCACCTTGCCCATGCCGAATGAAATGAAATCCTCACTGCACAGCTAGTTGAATTGAAGCCCACTCAAAGCCCAATCAGGAGAAGATGAATACGCATACATAAGTTTTTTTAAAAAATATTTTAATATTGAATTAATCCATTCTGATATTTCCGATAATTAGAAATATGTTTTTTTTTTCTTTTTATTATTAATCATTTAGCTGTTTCTTGCATGTATATATTGAATTTACAGTTATTAAAGGCACAATGATACAGCTTTTACTTAAATCTTTTAATCATTTTTCTATTTCAAATTTTAATATTTTCAGCAAAGGTTGCAATTAGATTTTTTTTGTTGTTGCTATTTGTTTTTCTTCTTGTTGTTATTCCTGGAAATTGTCATACATAAATATACATGTGTATATACATGCACATACACTGGTAATATTCAGTTAGTATGATACCTCATGTTGAGTATCTAAAAATGTATTTATCCGTATATCCATTGAAGTTATTTCTTGTCACTGCTGCACCTTATGATGAGTGCAAAAAGGGTTTATTTATTGTAAATTTCCCATAAGCAAATCCACAAATAACTGTATATTTAGAATACTAATGAGTGTATAATTGTGCTGCATGTATATACATATATAAGAATTTATTGTAAAAGGCAAAAATATACAGTACCTCATGTTGAATGATATATGGTATCTGAGCCAACACAATCTTATTAACATGTTGTAAAATATGAAATTAGTGAAATATTTTATAGTTCAAATATGTGTATGCACAGTTGTTTTTTGTATTTTATATTTGCTATCAGTAAAACAGGTTTTAAAGTCCTGAATAAAATTATATGCCTAAATAATCGAAAATCTCTTATCTGAAAAATATATACATCAAATCACACAAAGTATAACTTATTTCTACAGGGTAAAAAGCTCATACCACTTCCATTTTATATGAAACAATGTAAATAGCTTCAGGGATTTATATATTTTCTTATTCATTTAAATTATATTTATATTTTATCTATTTCAAAGCATCCAAATATATATATATATATATATATATATATATATATATATATATATATATATATATACAGGTTTGTAATAATAATTCATTTATTTATTTTTATTATATCATTTTAAGTATGAAACGATGGTGGGTATCTGGGATTAAATAAATATTTGATCATAATATCAAACTTGTTTCATTTTCGTATTATTATTGATTTGATAAAATGTACTCTTTCCTTATCAATCACATACCAATAATAACCATTTAACTTATCCATTGAAGACCCTAGATGTAGAATATTGAGCTAGCCACATGGGATATCACTCTACTGAGGTGTTAAATCATTTTCTCATGCTCTGCTGAACATATGGTATTGAATATTCTTCTAGGAGGGGGGAAAATTCATTTTATTCTTTTCTAGAAGTGGTGCACAAAAGCTATTTGTAAATAGACTTTTCAAAGATATGTACTTACAATAGGTTCTAAACATTCAGGTATTCAAGAAGGATATTAGCTAAAGGGATATTTAATTGGCAGAGGCCTGTCAATTCATACTTTCTATCAGTTTATCTGGAAGAACAAATATATATGAGTACAGACAATTGGCTACATTGGTATTCATTTCTTTCCCTGTTAAATCTTGATCACTTCATGCTCAGTGCAAGATTAGGACAGAATTCCACAGGGAAGTATGGTCCAGTACAATATATATATATATATATATATATATATATATATATATATATTGTAACATAATAAAAGGGTCGCTCAAATAATTATAGATGGTTACAATATAACTATTACCATATAAGTGAAGGAGTTCAAATATCAAGAATTATAAGCAAATTATTATAGCAATGTATTATAACTCAGGTATACAGGCAGTAAGTTTTATCCACCTTCATTTCTTGGTTTGATGTTAAGTGCATGTTTACACAAATACTAAGTGAATATGGTCTAGCAGGGCGCCACTAGGTTATCTGAATCTAGACATGGTTATATCTAATAACCTTTCACATGTACTGGGTTTGAATCCCTTTTTGGTACTTTATTTCTAATAAAAATGAGAGATTTTGCTTTTTGAGCAATATCACTATAAGCACTAATAGTTAGGTAAAAGTAAAACATCTTTAAACCGCAGTGGAGTTCATTGAACATAAATCATTTCTCAGATCTTAACATAACAAATGTGTTTCAATATTTTTATAAGTTCACTAGCTCAGATTATATATAACTAATTTAGGATGGCAATTCACTCATCCTTGCATGAAATAGATGATGGGATGTGGTTATAATAATACTAAGAAAAAAAATCACTAAATATTATGAAATCAATATTTATTTATGGCCTTTAAACAGTTAAACAGCTCATTAATTAAAACGTTGATGACGATGATGATGATGATAATAATAACAATAATGACAAGGGTTTCAACTACAGCTCTAGGACTAAGCCTAAACATAAAACTAATTTTTATAAAGAAATTCATAATTATTGCTTAATTTTAGCATATTTACTTATATCTTAAATAACTAATATTCAACCATTGATGATGATGAATAATCACACTTAACAAAGACTACACTTAATGAAATATATACGCCTCATTTAATAAAACAAACTAATATTTATTACTACATTTCTAACATATACATAAAAATTTCTAGATAATATGAAAATTGACATGAATAACAATAATAAGAATTGATTATATAACAATCCTCAGATTAATTTTAAGTTCTTCCCCCTTTCCCTTCAAATGTATTTTGTATTAAGTTGGACGTCACATTGACCATGATTTTCACTCCATGAGAAAAGTATTAAAAAAAATATTATCTGCTCATTAGCACACATACTTTAAAAATCCAACATGTAAATAGAATGTAAAAAAAAATGTTAGTAAAATTGAAAGAGCAAGTTTTAGAAAAGAGTTTTAAATTATTTTCTCCCCCCTCTCTTCTACCTCTGAAATGCTATACTTAATGAAACAAACTAATCTAATATTCTAACACTACTTGTTACTCCACATTCAATCGCAATTATACACATATAAAATATCATTATGTATGTGCGTGTTTTATCCCATAATAACAAAATATTATTAAAAACCAAAATAATAATAATATATCAGCTAAAACTAAAATCATAACACCATAAAAAAAAAAATTGTTTTACACATTAATATTGTAAAATTAATAAACAAATAATTTTCATACATTCAAGATCATTTATGAAGCTCAAAGTTATTATTAGTAAGACATTCTTGTTTTTAATCGATCTGAATAGTCTTTAAAGGTTCTTTAAATAAAATGTATCACTTTATTGCTAAAATGTTTATTAAGACTGATATCATAAAGAAAATAGATATAAAAAGTCATATTACCGATCTTTTGTTTGTGGCGAATTTCCAAGGGTTCAAACTTGTCTTGTATAATGTATATATTTCTGCAGCTACCATTTCCGTTTTACTGGGAACAATCTCTTTCTTGAGGTGTATAACTATTTGATGATGGTGACTCTATTGAGGTTATTTGCTTTAGTGGATAATTTGGAAATCATTATATTAATTTTTCTTCTCTTCCTGTCAAGCATGTGGATGAAATACAGCAGTTGTTTTCACATTTGTAAATTTTCTTGAGTTTAAAATCAGTTGTTGTAACAATTAATTGGACTTGATTTAATATTTATCAGTAGATTAATTCATCTTCTTTGAAGGCAGGTGAATGCTTTCTTCCTTCTATTAAAAACATCTTATTTCTCTGGTCAGTTGAAAGGTGTAGAATATTATTTTAGACACATCTTTTCTTTCCTATGTGATGTGCAGCTTCCCCCAGATGGTCCAGAACCGATGGGACATACATATAATTTTTCTAGCAAGACATTTCTTATATTTTCAGCATTCAATTGGATAGTTTAATAATCTGAATCATAAACAATAATCTTAATAATAATTCAAGACAGCTTTTTATATCCAATTTTTAACTAACTTAACCAATCAGAGATAGCATCACTTGCTATTTTTGGACAAATTTGTTTTAATTAGATCTCTAATTTATTTTCAACTATATTATTTTTCAACTGAAAAGTTTAATCCTTTTTCCAGACACTTTTGTTTAAAAAAAAAATAGACTCAATCCTTATTTCCTTTCTTTTCTTTTTTTTTCTTTTTAACATCCAGGTAACACTTCAAATCTTTGAGCTTCCTTCTTTAGATCTTGAGATAAGACAATTTCAAAATTTAGAGCTCTGACCCATTATAAGCTTCCAAAGTGAAACAATCATTTACAAAAAAAAATTGCTACAAAGATCGATATCTGATTAAACAGATTTCCTCTTTTAACAAAAAAAAATTGTACAAAAAAAAATAATTTGACAGATTTAATACTTCCTTTTCTTTCAATATTTAGGAAATGTAAATTTTTGTATGTAATGTACACACATCCTTCATTCTTTCAAATCATTCATAAACTAACCTTAAATAATATAATTGCTAGCTTAGTAATTATAACCCAATTATTTAATTAAGTCTGTAACTTTTAAATCCCAATTATAATTAAAGAAAAGCAAAATAGAAGTATAGACTAAGATATTAGAATTGATCAAGCATAGGTTAGTTTTAAAGAAAGTTAAAATGTTTAATATTTGAAATATAAAACAATTAAATAATTTACACATACATTGCCTATATGTATGCATTATAACTTTGCTTTTTAAAGAAAAATTAAATATTAAATAGTTTAAATGTGTGTATTACCTTTCTATCAACACACAAACAAGTAAAGCATGTAATTGTTGACCTATTCTTTCTCTGTTTAAAGCTTTTAGAACTGGACCTTGTAGGGTTTGAACTTGGATGCCTTACAGCTTCTTTTATGGTTATATAAAATTGTGATGATGATTTTTGGTTTACCTTTTCTACATGCACATTACTATAAATTTAGCTAGTGACTAAATTGTAATGGCACAATATATATATATATATTAAAATGCATATTACAAGAGTGATTCTCTAGGTTTTTGCAAATTTCTATATTTTTGACATCGTTTGGAAATAAATGTCATGTATAGGAAAATACCACATTGTAAATATTAGACAGCAATTCATGTATCTTTCATTAATTTATAAATTTATTATATATCTATGTCTATATATAATTTAGATAATAAATTTGATTTTGTATAAAGTTAGATTATTTATGTATATTGTGAGCATGCATTAAAATCACCACTCACACATACATCATAATGACTGAAACTACCAACACAATCAAAAGTATATTATTGATTATGTCATTATGTTTGTGTAAAATTGTCAGTCAAAATTATATTATTGACAATACTAATTTATGTATACCAAACCCTTAAATGTAAGGAAATAAAAATCTCAAAAAGCAAAAGAAAGAAACCATTAACCCAACGATTGATTGGGATGAATTATTTTATCTTTTGGCCAATTCACCCCTGGTGATTTTTTTCATAAGTATTATACATTAAAATGAGTGTAAAAGAGTATATTTTATTATAAAAAAAATTTCCCCCAAAAAAGCACAAAAAGAAAGTGCAAAATTCAAAAGTCCCACTCTTGCAATAGACACATGTCCTGTGCTAACATGATCAGCCATTGTCTGTTGATAAGGCTGTAAAACATTCAGTGTTTTATGACACTGAAGTTTCCAATAATGCAAAAATGTGTTTATTTGAGAATTTATTATGGTTTTAGATAATTTTTAAAAATAATTTACACTATATTTATTAGATATCAAAAAATATAAATTATTTAGTAACTTATTTTGTCTTGAAATACTTTATTTTCAAAAATATAACATTATATTAGCAGTTAATGTAAAAATAGTCTGAAGCAAATTAGAAGATCAGCTATGACACAAGTAATCTACTTTGTTTACAAGTAAAGAAAATATCATAATTTTGTAATAAATATTCAAAAAATTTAAACATTTAAAGCATAATTCATTAGATATAAGAGAAATAAATAATTATATCTTTCAAATGTTTAAAAACAATAAAAATTAAAAAATATTATAAACTGAAAATAGTCTTTCTAGAAATATGATGTATTACATCTTTGATTTGATAATGGTCTAATTTTTTTTAATATTTACAGAAACAAAATGTGAACATTTAAAATTTATTTCAGTAATAAACACAAATATCTATCAAATAAAGTCAAATGTGTTATTTTCTGATAAGTAATAAACATTTTATCATATATTTTACATTGATTTGCGAGACAAAAAAAACATCAGAAAAAGCTGAAAATTAAGGAGCATTAGGCTGCATATCAGAAAGGTTAATGTTAAATTGTTTTTATTATTATTATTATTATTATTATTATTATTATTATTATTATTATTAATAATAATAATAATAATAATAATAATAATAATAATAATAATAATAATAATCATAATTCTTCAGCATAAAATTATAAAAAGATTAAAGTGACATTAACAATGAAAGCAAAGCATGAACTTAAAACCCGCCACCTAAAATATAAGAATATATGAGAAGATGGAACATTTTCATTCTTTTTCATTCTTTTTAAGAAAAAATAAAGACAAATGAATTATGTCATCAAGAAAAGGTACTTGATAAATTCTTAAAATCAATTTATTTGTCATATTAACTATCCTTAATATTGAAGTTCATAAACCATTATTATTGCAATTTGAGGAAGTTGATTAAAGGACCTACTTCAATTTTATGAAGGCTATATTTTTAACCAAAGTTATAAGCTAGAAAGAATGAATCACGTTTGACTAAGAAGCAATAAAACATTGTGGGGGTGGAGCTTCTCATCATACAAACATGATTCCAGATATGATTATCATTTCAAATTAACATAATGATGACTATGATAGTAAAAGATCTACAACATGCTACAATTAAGCAAAGAAATGATCTCAGCATAGGAAAGATAGTTTATAAAAAAGTCTAAGTCACCAACATGAAGATTCAGATGGTGACTGAAGACTACCTGATTGACTACCATTCAGTTCATGCAAAGGAACTTTCCTAAGAGCAAGGATACTCACACATTTCACAATGTGAATTACAAGGCTTTGAACTATGGCTAGACTACACTGGAATAACATCCCAAATTATATATATATATATATATATATATATATATATATATATATATATATATATATATATATATATATATATATATATATATATATATATATATATATATATATATATTCTTGCTAAATTGGTTTCTTTCTTTGAAACTGAGAGTCAACCCATCCATTTTCCAATTATTCTAGAGGGAGGGGAGCTATCAATTCTATTTGTTTTTGTTTTTCATTTAATAACAAAATTTAGGGCAGACTCCTGACTTGCTTGCCAATTGATATATCAGTCTACTGACTTGAAAGGTGAGACTTTAATCTTATTCAATATTAAGCACTCACACTTTGATAGATAAAATATTTTTTGTTCAATGTTTATGTTTAATTAACTTAATTTTTAAGTACTTGTTGTTCGGAATATATGACTAATCATTGAATGATTGGTCTGTCCTATTATATATATATATATATATATATATATATATTATAACGGGACAGCCTATTTGATAGCCTTAGTTGAGGCATCAAATATAACGGAACGGCATTTAATCATCCCAGTTGATGTATTAATTGTAATATAATCAATTATATTTAATGTTTAGAAATCATTAACTTAATGCTTCATAGTTAGGTTCGCCAAATATAACAGAATGGATTATATTTAAAATCTAAGTTGGTCTTGTTAAATATAAAGAGATGATTAAATTCCTTAGAAAGAGGATACGCATTTCACTACAATCGGACTTTGGGTCTTCAAGTAGAATGCTAGAAATGAATCGATGAAATACCAAGTCCATGATTATATATACCTCTATTATGCTAGCTCATTAATCTTTAAATAAGTTTAAATACAATTTAGACCAGGACATCCATCTTTCATCCCTCTTTCAGTCACCATTATGCCACGATATTTAAACTCACGGAGAATTTGCAATCAGCTCTTTTCAGGAATAATTTCAAAAACAAGTTATTTCATATGCCTCTATATAAGCATTAATTATAACTATTATTCATATGACATTTATAATACTAGCATATATATAATATAATTCAATAATGATTAGACAAAGAGATCACGTTAACAAATCAATATTTAATAAACAATAAAAAATATAATAGAATAGATAATAAAATATTAATAAATAAATACGGATGAATTTTATCATTTTAAAAGAATATTAATAAATGATATTTTTTTATTTAATACCCTATGATAAAACTCAATACTATAATAAACTTTCAAAAATTAAAGAAAATAGCTTAAATTAACAGATATATAAAAACAATATCTGGGTTCAAAAATTAATAATTTATGTAACTTATTAATTTATTTACCGTTCTTATTTATATGCTTCACAATTACCCATATATAAGTATTATTTGCCATTATATAACTTATATATTATATGTATTTTTAATAAATAAAAATACATTAAACGTTTACAATATTACGTAGTAAACACAATACAATCCTGTTTAAGATATCTGTCAAATAATAACTATTTTTATATCCCTCATCTAATTTAATGAATTATGTTAAGCTTTCAATTAATTATATTTAATGATAAATATAATTTTACTTTTAAGATATATATGATGCGATGCCAAATTTGAAATAAAGATAATAATAATAATAATAAACATATTAAAATAATATAAGCATTATTATAATATATGTAAATAAATAGTAAAGGAAACTTAGTTATAAGTGAGTTGAGAGTAGATATTGAAGTCTATAGTTCATCATCCCAATGAAGATCTCTTACGAAGCATATCACCAATCCATTTGTACAATGATGATTCCATTTATCCTTAAACGATAAACTGTTAATAACATCCAATGACCGGATTAATGTGAAATAAAATAAATATTCTTCGAATGTAGATGTTCTTAATCTTCATTTCTCTATTATCACTAGACGTTCTATATATTCAATATTTCAAAATATTTTAAAATAGCATGCAAGGTTGGTTTCGAAACCTTTTACGATATAATGAGTGTACTACTCAGTGCACATTGTTTTATCCTTAATATATATAATTATCTTAAATTTATATATATCCGAAGAATAATGGAAGAGTTAAAACAACGTAGTTTCAAAACTTAAACAGACGTTCTTTTCCTTTATATTGCTATTCCTTTAAGATTAAGTAGAAAATTAAATATATTTTCCTTGCAGACTTTGAATCCACAAATTATTTTAATTTAAAAAAGTTAATATTTAAATTCCAATCGCTAAATAGTAGTATTGATAGAAGAAAAATGATATTTTTAAAGAGAAAAGATTTTCTTTTTCTTTCGTTTTTTTTTATTTTTCAGAGCACGAACGAATCTGCTCGTGTGTTATATAAGTTCATGTTTAATTCAACTATCAATTGTTCCACTGACATTAAGATTTAATAATAAAATAAAAAAAAATATAAGTATTTATTCTTAACTTCAAATCTGGCATTTTACTCAAAAGCTTAAGGTATATATTATTTAAAACTTAAATGTATATATAAATAGTACATATATGTTACATAATAAAATAGTCAAATAAAAATTTATATTTATAAATAATTTCACAAGAGATAAAACACGCTAGACTAATAATAACAACTGTAAGTTACTATTATATTTCCCCTTCCCTTGGGAAATTTAAAATTTTAATTTAAGTTAAAATTTTAAACACTTACAACTATTTTAGTATATTCTTATAGTTTAATTGCATTTATAGTTGGATTTTATGAAGGGTTGCATTTTTTTTTTTAACTGGTATATCTTCCTAATACTTGGGCTATTTTATTTTTGTGATAATGATCAAAAATAAAAATAAAAAATTAAGGACTTTGATGGGTTAATATATTTTTTTTTTTTATAAAAAAAAAAAAAAAAAAAATAATGTGTTTCCTTCTTGGACCACAAATATATTTACTAGCCTTATTCCTGCTTCTTTAAGACTTATGGATTTGAAAAGGACTAAATAAATACTAGAGTATCCATCTATAAATATGAATTGACTCTATGGTTTTAATTATTTTAAGGCATTAAAGAATACCCTCACCAAAGCTAATGTTTTTAACTATACTTCTCTTTACATTGATCACTATTATTATTATTTTTTTATACAACCGTATGGTTTACACTGCCCAATTCTTATCTTGGTCTTCACCTCATTTCTTTATAAAACATTATAAGCAGCCAAAATATGGTTTTAAAATTCGTGAATTGTCTTCCGATCTAATCTCTCCTTCTTGGTTAATCCAAAATGCATTTGGACCAGCCCTTTTAACGATAGTATAAGGTCCTTCATATGTATTGAAGAATTTATGGTATTTATTCTCCAATGGTTTGCTGGGATGGAAAGTCTTTATCAAAACTTTATCTCCGACTTTAAATTCATAAATACATTTTTTTTTATTTTGACTTCTATTATTTGCCATTTTAACAAGTTGTTTATGAGCTTTTACTCTATCTTCTCTTGTATCCATATATATATCCAGAAAACACATGTGCATTGGCTTAATGCTGATTGCTATTATAGTTAAACAACATCATGCTATATAATATAAATGTTTGATTTATATATATCCTTATCAAAATATATAATAATGGACTTACATTTTATAAGTGGTGTCAATATCAAATTGCATTATCATGATGCTTAACTGATCTACCATTATTACTTATTTACCAACAATAACTTGAACTCTAATAAACCTATAAGTATTTTTTTATACTTTGGTTAACTTGATGCATTTTTATTGCTATTAATATCAACTTCAATTATTTATATACATATATACATTTATTCTCTTAAAAGAACAGCCTAATGGGTTCTATTATTACCGAAAGTCCATTGTCACATCCCAAAGTCGTAATCTATGAAGTCCTTCCTTATATGTGTGCTTTACTTTTTAAGCACATCCATTAACATGTTCAATGAATGTGAAGGGACCTTCATAAGTATTACACAACCTATGGAATTGTGAACCTTTCTGTCTTTTAGCTTGTATTATACATATCTTTATTATTGTCTGAAGACTTTTTATAATTTGTTCATCTTCAGGATTATGGTGATGCTTCATACACCATAATTTACTTTTAAGACAATTAAATCTATTGCCTTCATTCATATCTTCTAAATTAAACTTTCTATTATAACAACCTTCTTTTCCATTAAATATTATCATTGATAATGATATTATCAGATGGTTGTCATACAATTTATCAACGCCTTGTTGATGAAATGTTTTATATTTGTTCTGGGAGTAAAAAAATATGATGGGATGACTCAAAATACATTTCACTGTTGTATTCATCTATTATATCTTTAGATAGTGGAGTCATCTCAAGTTTCATAAGTTCATGATTTAACTTGTTATTAATACAAAAAATCCGAAGTCTTAATTTATCTAGACATTCAGTATTATCATTTGATTGTGTTTCTCTCAATTCCTGAGACTCGGAATTTAATTTATATTTCACATGATCCATATCCTCTTCTTTTTCTAAGTTATTTGGATCAGATTCAAACACTTTAGTAATGCTGCAATGATCTTCGACTTCATTGCTCTGCTGTATGGGAAAATAATAGTCATGACAGTTTTCTTCTGAAATATTCATTTGAACTAAGAGTGATCTGTTTTGGATGCTATCATCATATTCACATATCTCAAGCTCAGGGTAAGTTTTGGATTCTTGGCATTTAATTGCCATCAATATTGTTGATACTTTTGTGTCATGAAGTCTTTCTACTTCATTGGCAGTTTGTTTCGTTTCAACAACTTTGATTTCTACTTGCATCTTTTCCTTAACATTATCAATATCTTTCTTTAAATCATTTAATGCTTGTTTAATTTCTTTGTTATCTTTTTTAACATTATCCACATTTAAATTTAATTGTTGGATTTTTGTAGATAGTTTATTTTCAATTCCTGTTATTTCAACCTTCAAATCATTTTTTAAACTATCTAATTTTTTACTATTATTATCCAATTTTTGATTCAAATCACTTTTTAAGTTACACATATCACTCCTAAAACTAGTACTATTATCATCCATTTTTTTATTCAAGTTATTTTTTAAATTACACATATCACTCCTAAAACTAGTACTATTATCATCCATTTTTTTATTCAAGTTATTTTTTAAATTACACATATCACTCCTAAAACTAGTACTATTATCATCCATTTTTTTATTCAAGTTATTTTTTAAATCATCTAATTTATTCATAAACATTTGTAACATTTGTTGAATTGTACCAACATTAGATGATTGATTAATCTCAATTGTAGATGATTGATTTAAACCTTCATCAACTATATTTTGTGTTTGAGATAACACTTGATCTAAACTCGGTGTTTGTTGAGGGTATTCAATTATGGTTGTAGAACCCCCAGGTGCTTGTACTAATGATGATTGTTCAATAATAATATTATCATCATTTAGTTCACTTTGCAAATCACCTTGCATCGGACTAGAGCATTTAATATCTTTGTTTGAATACATTTTCCCACTTCGCAGCATAACAAATTTTAACTTAATTCAAATATTACTTAAGTGTATATATATTTTTATAACCAAAATATTATATCGTAAAGTTCTCTACCACCCCATGCTATTTATATATACTTATGATGTTCTAATAATATATGTGTATATTTTTAAACGTCTATGTCTATATAAAACTTTATCCCACTCAACTCTTGTTTAAAACATAATTCAATAATTAGTTATTCAAATATTGATCTGTCTAAATCATATTATATATATTACCATTTTTTTTTTTTTTATATTAATCTTGCAATTATAAATACCATATATAATGAATCGAAATTATAGATTCAATGCCTAAAACGTCGCACACCAGATAAAACGCAGTCTACGGGGTATAAGATTTAATTAATCGAAGCCCTTGACGTTTTGGTCGCCAGATATAACGGGACATGGTTCAGGGTATGAGATTTAAATGTTCAAAGCCCACATGTTTGGGTCGCCAGATATAACGGAATGTATCTTTATATGATCTCAAATGAAAATTTTCTTTAAACTATACATCTCATATCAATAAATATACTACACATCTCTCAGGTATGTGGGGTATTTCAAGCCCTAATTAGCTTATTTCGAGCCCCACGTTGGGCGCCAGATATAACGGGACAGCCTATTTGATAGCCTTAGTTGAGGCATCAAATATAACGGAACGGCATTTAATCATCCCAGTTGATGTATTAATTGTAATATAATCAATTATATTTAATGTTTAGAAATCATTAACTTAATGCTTCATAGTTAGGTTCGCCAAATATAACAGAATGGATTATATTTAAAATCTAAGTTGGTCTTGTTAAATATAAAGAGATGATTAAATTCCTTAGAAAGAGGATACGCATTTCACTACAATCGGACTTTGGGTCTTCAAGTAGAATGCTAGAAATGAATCGATGAAATACCAAGTCCATGATTATATATACCTCTATTATGCTAGCTCATTAATCTTTAAATAAGTTTAAATACAATTTAGACCAGGACATCCATCTTTCATCCCTCTTTCAGTCACCATTATGCCACGATATTTAAACTCACGGAGAATTTGCAATCAGCTCTTTTCAGGAATAATTTCAAAAACAAGTTATTTCATATGCCTCTATATAAGCATTAATTATAACTATTATTCATATGACATTTATAATACTAGCATATATATAATATAATTCAATAATGATTAGACAAAGAGATCACGTTAACAAATCAATATTTAATAAACAATAAAAAATATAATAGAATAGATAATAAAATATTAATAAATAAATACGGATGAATTTTATCATTTTAAAAGAATATTAATAAATGATATTTTTTTATTTAATACCCTATGATAAAACTCAATACTATAATAAACTTTCAAAAATTAAAGAAAATAGCTTAAATTAACAGATATATAAAAACAATATCTGGGTTCAAAAATTAATAATTTATGTAACTTATTAATTTATTTACCGTTCTTATTTATATGCTTCACAATTACCCATATATAAGTATTATTTGCCATTATATAACTTATATATTATATGTATTTTTAATAAATAAAAATACATTAAACGTTTACAATATTACGTAGTAAACACAATACAATCCTGTTTAAGATATCTGTCAAATAATAACTATTTTTATATCCCTCATCTAATTTAATGAATTATGTTAAGCTTTCAATTAATTATATTTAATGATAAATATAATTTTACTTTTAAGATATATATGATGCGATGCCAAATTTGAAATAAAGATAATAATAATAATAATAAACATATTAAAATAATATAAGCATTATTATAATATATGTAAATAAATAATAAGGAAACTTAATTATAAGAGAGTTGAGAGTAGATATTGAAGTCTATGGTTCATCATCCCAATGAAGATCTCTTACAAAGCATATCACCAATCCATTTGTACAATGATGATTCCATTTATCCTTAAACGATAAACTGTTAATAACATCCAATGACCGGATTAATGTGAAATAAAATAAATATTCTTCGAATGTAGATGTTCTTAATCTTCATTTCTCTATTATCACTAGACGTTCTATATATTCAATATTTCAAAATATTTTAAAATAGCATGCAAGGTTGGTTTCGAAACCTTTTACGATATAATGAGTGTACTACTCAGTGCACATTGTTTTATCCTTAATATATATAATTATCTTAAATTTATATATATCCGAAGAATAATGGAAGAGTTAAAACAACGTAGTTTCAAAACTTAAACAGACGTTCTTTTCCTTTATATTGCTATTCCTTTAAGATTAAGTAGAAAATTAAATATATTTTCCTTGCAGACTTTGAATCCACAAATTATTTTAATTTAAAAAAGTTAATATTTAAATTCCAATCGCTAAATAGTAGTATTGATAGAAGAAAAATGATATTTTTAAAGAGAAAAGATTTTCTTTTTCTTTCGTTTTTTTTTTTTTTTTTTTCAGAGCACGAACGAATCTGCTCGTGTGTTATATAAGTTCATGTTTAATTCAACTATCAATTGTTCCACTGACATTAAGATTTAATAATAAAATAAAAAAATATATAAGTATTTATTCTTAACTTCAAATCTGGCATTTTACTCAAAAGCTTAAGGTATATATTATTTAAAACTTAAATGTATATATAAATAGTACATATATGTTACATAATAAAATAGTCAAATAAAAATTTATATTTATAAATAATTTCACAAGAGATAAAACACGCTAGACTAATAATAACAACTGTAAGTTACTATTATAATATATATATATATATATATATATATATATATATATATATATATATATATATATATATATATATATATATATATATATATATATATATAATGACAGAATAGGAGGAAAATTAAAATTGATAAGCAACTCTCAATAGATCATAAACTATGAGTTGGCAGAGTAAAAATTAATAACCAAATGATTTCATGGAATTTTAGTCATCAAAGAGTTGATTGTTAAAATATAGTTTTAAATTGTTTTCAATGTAAATTTGAGTTTGTTAAATTGAAATTGGAATGACCATCCTTCATATGGATTATGGATTAATAAATGATTAAGGAATACAGACAAAGAATGATCATGCCCATGTAATCATTAAATGTTAAATACATACACCACTTTGTTATAAAGAATTATGAATAGTGATCATCATCATAATCAATTTGTTAAATATTAAACATTAAATCAAATTAATTGTTTGTTGTTTGATTTTTCTATTTTCTAATTAATCACACTATTATGCATATCCAATATACATATCAGTTACAGAATAATCATACATTGAAATAGGATACCTGTACATTCTTCCTGAGTTTGAACTATGTGGCATAATGAGGATCAAAAGAGGTGAAGTAAAGGAAGTTGTGCAAGTGTGAACCCCATCCCATTCAATCATTAATCATCAGGGTAACACTTCCTAAAACTTAGATAAATTATCAAATAACTGACTTGCCTTATCATGTGTAATGCCCTAACTGAAAGACCAAGTGGGCAACCCTAGTTAACTACACTTCACAAGGAGAACAACTTACCCATTACAATATAAAGGGATGGAGTAATTAAGCTGGGGTGGAGTAAGAGTGAACCTGGGATCATAGAAATGCCATCATCATCTCAAAATAATTTTAAATATAAAATTAAATATGAAATTTAAAAGGAATGTTTTAATATATATGAGATATTAAAGTAAGATATTATTTTAAAAAAGTATATAAGTAATGTTATATATTATCAGAGCATAATAGCTCTTAATATCTCTCTGAGAGATCAGCCCAGTTAACTCCCTGGAGTATATATGATTAACTATAAATCCACCAGCATTATCAATAAATGTAAGTAATACTCAAGTAATAACCATTTATCATTGTGAATGATCACCAATCAAAATAAATCAACAGTCAATCTTGTGACTAGATTTGAAATGGGTCTACTGTCAACACAATAATAAAGCTTCTGCCAGCTTTGTGCAATTATTTAACTATTAATTTGGATGCACCAACTTAAGTGCTAATTGATAGAATATACAGCCATAAAATTAATGTTGTGATATTAAACATGCTGATCATCATCAATGCTCAGGCCACTTAGTATCATTAGTGCACTGGCCAACTATAAACTTAATTTCTAATAGAGATTAAACTAAAATAAAATGTAGGGCATGGGCTTTAAAGAATATTCTCTTTATGCCAACCAGGATGATGATGATGGGAATATCATCATCACTGGATGCCCATAAATGCTAATATACAACCCATTCTTTATCTCAGATCATTATGCACAAATCTAGCTCAGAGAACATACGATCTATAACTTCTACTGTAATCAAGAGATGATATAACATAATATTCTAAAAACCATTTAGAATCAAGTACACTGGAATAATTTTAACTATAACATACAAATTTATTAATAACAATAAAAATAAAGCTAAAGTCTCTAGAATATGGCTATACCGATATAAATTAAGCATTCTAATTTTGATTAATATACAATAAAAAACTATCACATTGTGATTTACAATATCTTTTAATGGATTTACATACAATACACACACATATATATATGCACAGATTCATGTTTTATAATGTATAATGGATATATTTTAATTGACATTTAATACAATTAAAAATGATTAAACTTTACATATGTGTTCATTTGACATGCATTTATATGTACACACAGACATTGGTCTAATAATTTATGCACATATTTAAATAGTCATATAAAAGTACCTGATTAAAAATTTTAAGTTATATTTTAATGATACAGATATCCTATCCTAGGTTTACTTAAAACACACACACACACACACATATATATATATATATATATATATATATATATAATCACACATAATTATAATATATTAATTTATTAACATAACATATTTGAACTTATCAAACTAATAAAATTATTGAAAATATAATTAATAATTAATTCCATTTGGGAAATATACATAAAATTCACACATACATGTGTGTATCAATAAAATATAGATGATATGAATCAGTTATCAAATTTTATCTTTACTGATTACAGTTTTTTTATTTCTTTTTTTAAAATAAAGTCAATCTTGACAGGATTACTGTTGATTAATTAATTATAACATCTTTAAATTTAAAACACAGATTTTAAATGTTTCTTTTCCCTTTATTTTCTAATGTGAAAAGATTTTTGAAGTCTTTTTATTTTCTCAAAATAAAATTTAAAATAATACTGTTCTCTTTATATATGTATCACTACCACAAGTGCTCTTAATTATAATGTTTTTAAATTTAAAAATAGATTTTAAAATGTCATGTTTACTAAAGAAATTATTTAAACTTTCATTCTCATTATATATAACATTACTTACCACTAGCTATATATACATTTATCTGTGCTTCTCTGTATATAGCTGAAACATTATATGTATAAACTAATTCTTCAGCAAGATTTCTCTTGGTGAGATAGCTATAGTCCAGGATTGTCATGATCAGAAAAGGCATAATCAGATAATTGTTGACATTTATTTGGTTCCACTTAGACTTCAGGCAAGCAAACTGTCTTGTCCACATTTAAGCAGGTTAGTAAACACAGAAAGTGGATCTGGCTTCATGTGAATCAAAACTCCTCTGTGGTGAACCATAAAAGAACAACTGCTGGACTTGCCATTCTTTTTTCTTCTGTTATACTTTCATGGTAACTATTTGTATAACTCTGAAACCCAACTAACCACCTATGCCAATTGCTTCTCAAAACAATTACCAGCAAACTATTCTAATTTTTTTTAACTAACCATTTTATATTAGCTAGATTGGGTGACAAAATACATTAACTAAAAACTGTTTTTCTTATCTCTCTTGATTGGAAAAAGTTAATGATTTCAATTCCTTTTAATTCAAAGCTATTTTTGGAATATTATCACAAGTATGATCTACAAAGATTTTTAAAAATAGATAATAGAAATGTTTACAATTATCAATTTTATTTTATCATAAAACATGCTTGTTTTTAATTTCAAAATCAGAATATGATATTAATTAGACTTTTTAACTGATTAATTTATAATACAATTTTATTTTAAATTCAAAATTATTTAATCTTTTACTATGATTTTATTGTATTCCAGGAAATGTAAAAAATATCTACAAAATTTTTGTCTGTGTTTATTTCTACTCTTCCTTAATATATATTTGTGCACACATATTGCTTTATGTGCTGTGAAACACACCTGTTACAATATAATCATATAGTAATAACTAAGCTTATATAGTAATAACTAATATAGTAATAACTAAGCTTATCAACTTAATTTTGCATTTACTTTTCTTTAATTAATCTTCAATAAGAGACCTGATCATATTTTTAATTAAGATTGAGTCTGAAATAGAGATTTTCCCTGGGAAAAAAACTGCTAATTAAAGATGACACAGAAGAGAAGAGTGCATATAAATAGCCCTGGGATTTTGGAAATTACTATTCTGCTATTTATTTTTATTCTGCTTGTTGAATATTATTTTTTGGTGTGCTGGCTTATATTTTAAAGATTGCTGTATGCTGATAGAAAATTCTGTGGATATCATAGTTTGGACCACTATTTTCTAAATAGCATTACTCTGCAGAATGCTAAAATTACCCTCCATGAAGAATCTTTTCTGTAACATGCAGTGCTAAATCTACCTGAAAATGGACTCTGGATCCTGAGTTGTTCCTTCAAAGATCATGTTATAAAAACATAAACAAGAACTGATCCAGAACTTGCCTTCACACTCCATTCCAAAGAGATATAAATCCAAAGCCTTCATGATGGACTCTAGTTGAAAAAAAATTTGCATGTCCTGCTGGATGAAATCTAATGAACTTTACCTTAGGCCTTGAGGTAACATGTTTTATAACCAGGGTTTAAATCTCTTATTAAAATCTCAGCTTAATCTTGAAAGAAACCTCCATATTTGTTTTGTTTTTTTAAATTTATCTGAGATTGTATTGTGAGTTCTATTTTATATGCTTCATGTTCTTTTTTATATTACTAACCCTTAATAAATGTTTTGGCAGACATTCATAATTTTCTTTTAACTCACATGTCCCCTTTTTGTTATACTGTAATTAAATTAGCTAAGTTTAGTTTGCATTTCCTGCAGACTGCAAATCTTTTGGCTGGTGTTTTATCGAGTGTATTGTTCTGTTTTTCCTAAATCAGATATTTTATTTTTTCTATTCAAGATTATGTAAATCGTAATCTTTTCTTGTTATACTTTCTCATCTTGTATTGGAAATAATCTTGATAACCTTAAAATAGTATATCATGAGCTGTTCTGCAGACATATGATATTCTTAATCCCCATGCTTTATTCTGTATTAAGGAAAGCTCATCTGCACTGTTTCATTGTATTTCTTACAAGACTGTTTTATTTTTGAAATCTTCAAATAGGAAAAATGGAATTGGTTTTTATAAACTGCTAGCATGAAGATATTATAAACCCCTCTTTTTAAATTATAGGTGAGTAAACAAACTTATCTGCCAGGGTATTTAATATTTTCAATACTCTTGTACACTTTCTGATAAATATGCCAGTAAATTCTAGGTCAAAACTTTCAAATTTTGTTTGTCTGAGATTTATTTATTTTTTTGCTTGAATTTAATAAACATTAAAATTATTTACAGTTATTTTGGCTAACATTTGTCTCTGTTTTCTTTTCTCAATTGTCTAAACAATTATAAGGATCTCTTTCTTTCCCTGGTTTTAGATGGTGGAAATCATCATCATTATTCACTTTTGATCACTCTAAATTAAAGCATTGAATTTTACTAACCATATATGAAAGTTATCAACTTTTTTGGTGTATTTAGTCAGTTTTGAGTTGCAGTTAAAAGATATTTTTTAAAAGGTATCATAAATTTCAAATAATACATTATCATAAAATTATGCATCATCTTTAAAATTAAAATTAGTTTTTGATGTCTGTTGTGGCCATTAAAATGGTTTACTACTGACGAGAATGATTTTATAATGCTTATAAATTGGCTAAAGACAAAATGAGATTGAAAGATCCTTCATTATGAGAAAATGTTGAAAGGATAAGTAAAATGTTTCAATTAAACAGGTGATTGACTATTAAAAAAATTTTTGAGGATCTGATTATCTCTTATAGATCCATTCAAAATAATGTAATAACAGATTTGAAAATAATAAGCATGAAATTTGTCCATGCATTTTGACTAATGTTAACAACAAAAGTTATCAACTTCATTACAGTTGCATGATTATGCTACTTCAGATAGCCACTGTTTAAGAAATATCATCATGGAAGATGAAACTTGAGTCTATAGTTATGATTCTAAGACTAATGTTTAGAATTGTCTATGAAAATCACCCAATATCCCATTTAAAAAAATGCAAAATGATACTGATTGTTTTATTTTATCTTCATGGAATTAAGTTTGTATCCAGAAATATTATGATAAATTCTGAATACTATAAGGAAAATTATAGCATTTAATAATAGAAAAAGTTCTGAGAAATGAAAAAAATAGTTTCATTTTCATCATGATAAAGCTCTATGTGACATCATTTTTGTTATGGCAATTTTTATAAAATAAAAGCATTAAAGTTTATTCCTGTCCATCTTATTTACTATATCTGGTATTATATAACTTCAGGTTCTTACTCAAGAATATTGAGTTGGTCATGACAGAATAATGAAAGACATGAAAGAGAACTTCCAGTATTGCTTCAAAAAGTGATAAGAATGATGAGATAAATGTGTTCAAAGTGAGGGAGAGTATTTGAGGATGATTAATTGTAATTTGGTTTTTATAGTAATATTACATTGGTTGCCTTGACAACAGACTGAGATTGTTGAATACTATTGATATTGGGATTGTCTAAGTGTTGACTGATTTTAATGATTATATATACATAATTTAAACATCTGTATTACTTTTTGATTAACCCTTGCATTAAACTGAAAAAATTGTTATTTAACTCTTAGAATATCCTCTATATTTTATTTAAAACAATTATAACTAAATTTGGAACAGATGGAGTTTTCAGATGTTTTTTTTTTTTAAAATTATATGCGAAGAGAAAGAAATGTTATAATGAAAGATGAATGAAAGTTATTTGCTTTTTTAATTCTAATGTATTAATAGTAATTACTAATGTGTTTCCCAATTTAAATTCATTGTATTAATAAATCGAAACTTTTTTGTATGACAATCACAATACGAATAAAAAGTACGATTAAATTTATAATTTTCTTCCAAAATGAATTTCTCTAATAAGCTTTGTTTTCTGTTTTATTGTTTATTCTCTTAATGGCTTATAAATTTTATTTTTGTTAACATTCTTGATAAAAATTTGGATTTTAGATAGCTCTTTTATTTATTTATTTTTTAAAAAATTAAATATCATTTCAATATACTTTATACACTGAACAAATAATTTAACTAAGAAATGCCTTAGATATTTTTTTTATCTTATTTTCCATTTTCCAATTAACTATGTAAATGTCTAAAAAGATAGAATGTTACCAATCTATGTTTGGTTTTGTTGGTAAATAAGAGAATGAAATCTGTTAATTTTATATATATGTAATTGTATACAATCTAACTTTTAGCTTTGTTGGAAATTCAAACTTATTCCATTGACGCTGTTTTAAATAAAAGTGAAATTTGTTTATTAAATATATGTATATTGAATTAATCAAGTAAATAGTTCAGATTTATAACAAGCTTCTCTAAAGCTTGTTATTAAATCTTGATCTGTTGACCAATGTAAAATTTCACAGACCAATCAGTGTAAAACGGACTATTAAAACATTTAAGCTCCAAATCAAGTTAACCATAAAATACCTTTTTAGGAAGTCTTGCATTGATTATTGATTTTAAATATTGAATCCAATGCAGGTATGATTTTGTAATAGTGAATGCTTTTGTATAAGATCTAGCAAGTTGAAACAAAATATTGACTGATCTTACGATTGTAGTTTTAAAATTTTATGGAGCATCCTTAAAGGAAACTTTTCTACAGACTTTATATTGCACTGCTATTTACTCAATGTCATTTCAATACAATAAATTAGATAAAAAACAGATCTATATAAAAGGCAGCAACAAAACATTGAAATCTATGTTGTATCTCAGTATTACATCCATGTTTTTCATTATAAAACTACCAAGGTACTCAAAACAATTTATATTCTCAAGTTGATAACTATCCAAGCCAAAAGTTGTTGAGGATTTTACTTCTGATACTGAGCTTTTTGAAATTAATTAACAAACAAATATGTTAGCAATCAAAATATTATGTACATTCTGTAAATCATTTTTTGAACTGGTAAAAATAGCACAACTGTCAGCATATTATAAATTCATAATTTAAAAAGATGAAGTTCTTGTTTTTAATTGATTCAAATTAAAAAGTATGCCATCAAACTTCTATTACAGTTTGATGCCTATGTTATTAAACTGCTGATAAACAATTCCAAAGATATCATAAAAATTGAAAACAGTAAATAGATATCCTCATGCCTAAGATTTTATATCTGTAATAATATTTCATCTTATTCCATCATATAGAAGCTCTATAATAAGAATAAATTATGATGGCCAATCATCTAATTTCAAAGAATTTCATAATTCTGTTTAATTAACTGACTCAAATATTTTGTTGAAATAAATAAAAACAAAATATAAATCTCTGCCTGATTTTTATCACATTTCTTGTATTTTTTGACAACAAAATCATATCTATACCACTTTATATTTCCTAAACCCCCATTGAGTATTTAATGAGCATTCATGTATGATTTAAAGCAACTAATTCAACAAAACTATTGAGAGTACTTTGCTGTAGTCCATGATAATTACTGCAATTGTATCTATTTCCTTTATTTTTAAAAATTGGAACAATAAAAGCATCCTTAAGATTGGATGGCACAATTTTTTGGATTTGTATATTCCTAAGAAAAATCCTATATTTTTAAAGCTAACATATTACCACTATATTTTAAAATCCAAACCTTTTGATTCTTAAGATTATAAATAGCTTATTTGATTTCCTTAAGCTGAATATCTCCACTAAACCTTAATGTGTAGATAAATTGGATATGTTAAAAACCATCATCTCAATTCTTGTATATCATGAATCAAAAGATAATCAAAATACTATTCCACCTGTTAAAATATTATTTTCATCATATAAGAGAATGTGATTCCTAGATTCAGTAATATTACAATACCATTTCTAGGTCCATATGTTGCTTATAATGCATCAAAAAGGAAAATCTGGAATGACCATAGTAAGTAAATATCTGAATCTTCTTTGCAGTTTTAATATGTAAATCCTTTTTAAACTTTTTGTCAGTTGTTGAACATATGCCTTTAGATCTCTATTTATTATGATGTTCCACACTCTCTGAAGCAAAAATGCCATATCTTGCTTTTTAATAAAATTACTAATAATAAGATCATTGTCAGGAAAATAGTCATAATTTTGTTTTTTTAGTGAAATTAAGAGTAGATTTATTTATATCCATTTTCCTTAGTAGAATTCCATGCTTCAGTAATATCTAGAGTTCAAATTAAAAATTTTAATCGCTGGATATTTATTACATACAGCAAATCATTATAAAAGTATCAATTTCTTATGAATTTGATTGTAATAATATCTATTTTTAATGCCACTATTTCTTTAATCTTAGGAATTCTAATCAATAATATGTCAAAAATCTGTGCTTGATCACAATAAGAATTAATTTTGCATAAATATGAATTAACCAAATTTGTTATCTTAACATTAATTTTAATAAGCCTTGCCAGTCTATACAATATACTATCAATCTTCATAATGTTGTTTTTTCAATTATTTTTATAATAAATCCCACCCCACTTTTGCTTTCAATGTTTGAGCCTTGTAATAAAGTACATATACATTTTTTAAAATAATTGTTTCTTCACCTCTTTTCAACTTCACAAAGTCCAACTATAAACCATTTAATATTAGATATTTCTTTTTTAATTTGTGCAAACTTCTTTTACTTTAAAGTGATCTGAAGTTGTAAGTATTTAAGCAAAAGATTGTCAAAAATGACAGCCTTAGTCAGCAATGAAGGATTTCTCTTTCACAGACCATTGCATTGGCTAGTGACTTTACATTTTTAAGCAATTACAATCATATACACTTATATATATATATATAATTGAATATTTATAAATACAGTAATTAGATAATTAAAAAAAATATCCACTTAGGAGTACTTTCAATTATACTAGTAATCTTTGTCAACTAACATTTTGAAAGGTTTGTGATGGAGCAATTGTTAAAATGAGATTAATACAATACTTGCTTGGTCACATTGGTTTACCATTTAATGTGGCACAATATGATGGAAACAAGAGGTCTATCTCTGGTAATCAAGCCATATGTTATGCAGTCAATTTGTATGTATAAATAAATTTGAGATCATATCTAACAAATTATAATGGCAAAAAACTCAGACCTCCTTTTTCACAAGATGCCATTAAGATGTCTCATGTTTGGATGCACCTGAATTATACAAATATAAATAAAGATGTGTTATAATAATTTCCAGATTTAACTTTTAAAAAGTTTCAATTGCTTTAGAAGAAGTCACTATTGTTTCTTTGATAGTTTATCTTCATTATTCCTTGATCCACTTTCAATATAACTCTTAGCATATATTTTCTAGTTATTTAACCTAGTCCTTAGATAATAATGCTGATTATGATGTACCAAATAAACATAATTTAAAGAAGATATGATCTCAGTAAAGACTTTATTTTAAAAAATATATATCTTTTACACATTTATATATTCCTTGTTTAAATTTCTCAGTTAGATTCAACTGTTAGTAATATCACACTATGCAATTCTAACATAAAAAAAAACCATAAACTTAAAATGCTGAAAAGCAAAATCTGCATCTATGAAATACCATGTGAATGTTGAAGGATGTATATTGGTGAGACCACTTACCTCATTGAAAAGTGATTGCAATAGCACAAACTAATGATTGGAAGAGAGAAAACAGATGTATCTAAGGTAGCAGGCTATGTATGTACAAATGAATATATATTCAATTGGGAAAAGACAAAAAATATTGGATAGAGAAGAAAAAGTGCAAAGAAGAAAAGTCAAAGAAGCTGCTCACATGGTAGTGGCAAATAACCCCTTAAATCAACCTAGTGTGACCCTACATAATGTATGGAAACCAGAAATCAACTTTCCTCTGAGGAAAAAATGAAGAAATCAGGAAGAACCTCATAGATAGCTATATGAAATTTATACTGATTGTTATCTTTGGCAGGATGGCTCAGATAGTTAGAGCATTAAATTCAATATTAAAAAAACTAAGGGTCCTGGTTTGATTGCCATGCTATTACTATCACAGGTCAAGCTAGCAGTACCTGAAGAAAAAAATAATATGGCTAAAAACGTTTTTAGTGCATATACTAACCTGGTGAGCTTTTATTAATAGTTGAATATATAAATAAATACAACTAAAATGCAAATCTTCAGGAAAACATAATATCTTACAAAGAATTTTAATTTTTTTGAAAGGTTACTATTATACAGATAGAAATTAATAAGGTAACAAAGAAATTTGCCATAAAGCAAATTAAATAAATATATCATTATTAATAATTGAAACCTACACACACACGTCACCCTGAGTATTTAAATATTTTATTAAATTGTCTTTACTATATAACAGAGCAAAGTATTTGTGTGCACATCCTGAGACAAATTAGAGTAAAGTTAGCCAGAGATTTATAAAGTAATAAAATAAACCTTAGAAATAAATGCGTAATCTTCCTCCACGCGTCACGTGCAATATGAACTATTTAACTAAGAGAATAGCAAATACAATCTGCTATTTATTTTAATCTAAGTTAAAGGAGTAGCGGAATGTGGGTGCTACATATTGATTTAAAGGTCAGTGTGTATTTCGCAGCGACATTTAACGAAAGCAGAACTATGTGTATATTTATGGATTATTAGTTATGACTAGAGGGTTGATGCTTTATAAAACTAAATATTTTTTTTTACTCTTGGATTGAGTTTATTGTTAAAAATTAAGTTTTGCTATAAATAAATGCTACTATATGCCTAATTCTATTTTGATGGTATTTTAATATAGTATACCTATTTGATTGCCAGTGGATGTGTCGATCGTCATCAGCAGCCATTTATTTATTTTGCTACATTTTGACAATCCATTGTGAAACTATACATTATATATATTAGAATAAAATTAAATAACGAATAAAAATGCTAGGAAAATCAAATTTACAAAATATAACAATCGTAAACAAAACTATCTGTATACCGGTATATATATGCACAAGCCGCAGAAAGAAGCTTGACGTTAATTGAAAATAGACTATTTTCAAGATCTTTAAAAAAACCGAGCAGACAAATTCCTAATGTCCGTCCCATATATTCTTGTCATTAAAGCTATTATTAATATATTATTATTATTAATATAGCAAACAGACGTGGAAGGGCTTTTTAACAATATGCCTTAGCCAGACTGGTGAATTGATTTTAGTTTTTTTCTCGAGTTCAAAATCAAGAAATATCATGATATTTTTTCTAAGTTGCTTGACAGTTCTTAATTGAAATAGTAATTGAGTTTTTTGAAGGTACAACGACTATCCATGTGAATGAACTTTTTTAAAAATATATTTACAGTTATGACAAACAGAATAATATCCTTAACTCCAAGAGGCTGCAAGATCACCAGCCAAAACAATGGATAATGGCCAAAGGTGAAGATTACTAAAACTCAGGCTGCCATTTGATAAATGACATTTTATTGTAAGTAAATACAACTGCAGATCACATGCAACAAGGAAAATGGCATAATAGAAGAACTGTCTAATATTAAATGGGATATTATTGAACTTTATAAATTTAGAAAGTGAAAAGATACCTTACTACAGAAAGAAAAACTTACTATAGAAGGACAAATGTTAGAAGCACAAATGGAATGGGATTCATTACAATAAAAAAATGGAAAAACAACATTGTGCAGATTGATTGTATAGAAGTCAGAGTGCCTCCTAATTCATAGAAGATATCAAATGCAGATAATTTAAATTTTGTCCCAACGATTTCTGATTGTCATGAGAAAAATAGAAAGATTTTTATATAAGATGTACCAAATGCTTTTCATTAGAGAAAATAACATCATTATGAAAGATTTTAATGCTAAAATTGATAAATAACCAAAAGGTAAAAATGCTATATGAAATTTGTTTATGAAGATAGAAATGAAAGAGGACACATTTGTGGAATTCTCAGAAAAAGAAATTTCACATCATGATAACATAAAAACATCCAAATGAAGATACAACAGGATTGGATTATATTTTGACTAACAGAAAATATGTATTTCAAGATTGTTATGTTCTGAATAGAATCAATATAAATTTAAAGAGATGTATGTTATATTGTTGATGGAAACGCTAGAGACCAGAAATCTATTAAGAATCAGTATCACCAATTGACATTTTTAGCTATCAAAAAATCTCCAATAAATTAAAATGAAAACTTACAAATTGTTTTAAAATATTATCAGATTTTGAAGATGTTTCAGGCTTGAATATAAATCCATAAAAAATAATTAAATACAATTTTAAGAACTGCAAGAAAGATAGCAAGTATGAACAAGCAGTAATTTATTAGTAACGTTTTATTGAGACAATATAATTTATTAAAAAAAAGAAAGGATATGAAATTTTTTAGAAATGAAACTTTAGGAGAAGTTCAATATCTAAAGATTTCTAAACAGGTAAGGGAAAGAGCTAATAATGATATAAAAAAATACTCTGGTGACTTGACAACAAAAGCTATGGAAGAGAATAAGTCTCAGAAGTATAATAGAAAAAAAGTTCTTTTAGCAATAAAAAAAGAACATACTACTAAAAAAAAGATGTGACATTTTAAAATGTGTGGAACAATTTTATGAAGAATTATATAATTCTAAAGAATTCTATAATATGATTCACTGTACTAATTGTAATAATTAAGAAAATGTTGAAACGTTTAATAGCAGAAGGGATTTATTTATAATAAAGAAATTTATTTAAAGTTAAGCGCTTTCAATACTGAATAGTATCATAATTGTAGCATCTTTATTATAAATCAAACCGGTTTTGCTCTAAAATGTTTCAACATTTTTTGAAGAATTAGTTTCAATAATAATTTATTATTTCTAATGTATACAGTGATGTGTAATCATACGATTGGGGTTTACATTGTTGTTCTAACTATCTTGTTATTTCCATTTGGGTTCTGATGAGTCTATGTTGCCCAATATGGTGTGAACATTAGATCTTTCACATATTTGTTATCTGATTGTTAGCCCCCCCCCCCCTTTTGCCTTGTTGTTAGTTTGGCATAGTGTATAATGTCCAAGTGTCTTCAAATGTTTTCGACGATGCCAGGAGTTGGTCTCTCTTCTGGATTTTAATCATTGTTTTGGAAAAAACTTGTTTTATATTAGGTTGTGGGTGTTCCATGATTAGTTTACAATGTGTAACCCATATGGCATAGTTCAAAAACACCGAGAGACGTATTATTGGATAGGTTTTAGTATTGATACTATCTTTCAGAGATGAAATCAGTTGGAAATCTATCTTGGTGTTGGAGAGTATGATTTCTCGGATCACTCTGAATCCCATACATTGTGAGAAAAGGTGTTCCAATGTCTCATCGCCGTTCATGCAAATGCTGCAAGTAGGGTCTATGTTGTGACCACATTTGTAAAAGAGGAAGTGATTAGTAGGTAGTCCATTAATGTTGTATTTAATGAGGAAGTCTAAGTATTTGGCCTCTAGACTCCATCTTTTAAAGTTGGATACCAGTTTCTGATTATTGTAATAAAATGTGTTGATTATAGGATGTAAGATTGGATGGAGGATTGTGTATGCTTGCCATAATGATATTTTAGAATTGAATGTGGAGTCATTTATTGGGCAGTGCTGTTTGATAAAGCTTGTGTTTCTAGTGATCCATGTTTGTCTGTCTGGTGGGGGTCGGTCAGTGGGTGTTACCTTTTGAAGGAAAGTTTTTTGGAGAATTGTGTTAAAACCATATGATGCTACCAAGTTGTGTATGACATTGTGGGTTTTTTGGTAAATCAATGCCTGAATGGAGTGGAGAGCAAGACCATTTAGCTTCCTTGGTCGCTGAGTGCCTTTGAGGCTGATCGCGACTGTTTTACCTTTCCAGAAAAGCCTTGAGCACAAGCCATTTATTTTATTTATGAAGCTTTTGTTGCATTTGATAAATGGAAGAAAGTATGCTATTTTTGGCATCACATTCATGTTAATTAGTGCTACCTTGCCAGGGAGGGAAAGGTAGACTTGTGACAAGGAAGTGATGAATTTGTTTGTTGTTTCTAGGATGTTATCCTGAATCTCTTTGGTCATTGCTGTGGTAGATTTGAATATGGGAAACCCAAGATATCTCTGTGGCTTGGCAGAGAAGAGGGTGTTAATTTTCTTTCCTGAAACAATTTGCCAGGAGGCAGACTTGCTGGGGTTGAATTGCAGCCTGTATTTCTCAGAATAGCGGCTTAATATTGTTTGTAGCAAAGGAATATGTTTTCTTGATGGTAGGATGATCATTACATCATCCATGTAGGCAAACGTGTTGAATTCTCTGCTTAAATTGGGTATAAAAAGACCTGGTAGATTTTTTCCAAATCCATCAGGAGAGGATTTATATATGCGATGAAGCATAGGGCACTGAGAGGGGAACCCTGAGGGAGAGCTTGTGTCGGTTTAAATCCGGAGGTGATATTACCATCCATAGTGATAAAAATTTCCCTGTTGTATAGTAAGTTGCTTATGATCTGGACAGCAGCTGCAGGAACATCATACTCGGCCAAAATATTTAAGAGTATGTCTATATGTACCGAGTCAAAGGCTGTAGCAATGTCCAGTTGAATAGCTATCGGCCCTGACTTCCGGTGGATTCTGACATAGTCAATGATGGAGATTATGTTGCCCATTGCATGTGCAGTAGAGGATCCCTTTTTGGCATATTGGTTTTTAGATATGTGCTTTAAGACATTTGGTTGGATGAGGTCTTTGATCACAGACTCTACAATTTTAATTAACAGGGGTGTCATGGAAATAGGTCTGATGTTTGAGAGATCCATAACCTGATTTTTTTTTTAATAAATGGAACTAGCGCCACTGGGTAAAGGTTAGGTATCACTCTATTACCAGTTGCTAGGTAATCCACCATCTTCTTCATTATGGGAATTGCAAATTGATTGAGGTGTAGGATTAGGAATCTGGGAATCCCATGTAATCCAGGATGTACACCATCTGGAAGGGAAGATATTTTCTGTTGGAGTAGGTTTTCTGTGATCCCATGTGGTGCCTGTGGATCAACTTCAGACCAGGGTTGTGTGCCATTGAAGGTTGCGGTTTGCATTCTTTGCCGGAAGTGTTCTTTTATTGTGTTCATCATAGGTGTTCCCAGTAAGGTTTTCCCATCTGCAATGATGGAGGTGGGAGTGGTTTTGTTATTTTTCCCTCCAAGTGCCCATCTCAAGTAGCCTTTTGTCCAGTGATGTTGTTGTGATAAATAACATTTGGCTCTCCTAATGGATAGGTATTCCGCCAGGGATTTTTGTCTTGATCGGTATAGGTTTTTAAGACTATATATATCTTGTGTTTTGATAGGTTGACTTTGGAGCATCTGAAGCTGATTCTCTATTTGTAGAAGATCTCTGAAGAGGCCATTAGGGCCTTTGACTTTCATGGTGTGGTGTTTTAATATTGTCTGTAGGATGCCTATAAATGAAAACCAGGCTTCTTCAGCTGGTCTTGAAAGGATGTTGATTTTGTGAAAATATATATAAGATTCGGACACTATGGCCTCTGTCATGTTTGATTTTGTTACCATCTGCATGGTTTTGTGAAGAGCCTCTGGGGTTGGGAGGCCAGCCATGGTTTCAAGAGTAACTACAAGGGCCATATGGTCCGAAAACGACACCGGTAAAAGTTTTGCATTTAGATGAAAATGTAAATCTGGTGAATAATATAATAGGTCTATTAGGGTTTGGTGGGATTTGGTGTAAAAGGAGTAGGATCCGGGAGGAAGGAATCCTTCCCCACACATCAAGTTTCTATTTATCAGTGGAAGAAATTTTAGGTTAAAGCGACCATATGTGGTGTTAAAATCTCCCAATATAAGTAAAGAGCCTGATTTGTTGCTAAGGATAGCATTTAAAATCTGAATTATTTTGTGATAGATAGTAGGATTGTTTGAAGTGTATATATAAGCTAGATTTATGCTGTAGCCCCAATAGTCTATTTCTAATAAGATTAAGTTGTTATCCAAATAGAGAATACAGAATTTGTTTGGAGGAAATTTTTTGTTAATTAATACTCCAACCCCTCCAGCTGCTGAGTGTCCAACTGAAAATTTAGTGAAGCCCATAGTGGCAATTAATGTTTCTATTTTAGTGTCAGTGTTGTTATGGAATTTGGTTTCCCCCATTAGAAGGATGTGGGGAGAGTTAATGCTTATCCAATTTCTAATTGCGTGAGCACGGGCCAATGAGTTGAGGCCACGGACATTAATCCCTGCAATTTTATAGTTCATAATATAGTGTCCCTGCCCCTCCAGCTGGCCCCTGGTCTCGGGGAGAATTTGGAAGTAAATGACTATAATTGGTTTCTTGATCTGATGCTTCTTCCAATGAGAGTTGATGTAGATTTGATTCCATGAGTACTGGAAGGTCCTCATTTTCCATAGAATCTGGTAATTCCAAATAGGGATCATCTTCCATTGGTGCTGAATCTGTATCAGAGTGCTCAGAGGTTTTTCTTTTCTTTTTTTCCCATGACACTTTGTGTTTACTTTGTGATTCTTGTGAATCTGGTTTTAATGTAGGTAGTTGTGTTATAAACCCAGAATTTATATCATCATCTGAGCTTGATTTATCCGGAACATCTGATTTCCGTTTATTAATATTTGGTATAGCTTGTCGTGTTAGCTCTACTTCTTGTGAAAGATCCTGATTCCAATGTCCAGATAAACCATCCTTTTCCCCCAGGTTTGGAGTTTTGGTGTGTGCTGGATTGAATTTTTTCCTTGGTTTATTGGTTTTGCTACTTTCTTTTTGAGGATGTGGAGTTATTGTATTTTGTTTACTTTGTGACTTTCTAGGTGATTGAGTGTTATTTTTGTCTATTTTGATTCTGGTGTCTGTTTCTTCTATTGGAAGTGATTTCAAGTCTGAAGGATTGTCAAGCATTGATTCATAGCCCTTTTTTTCCAATGTTGTACTGTTTATTGACTGAATATTATCTGTGTATTGATTTGAAATGAGATGAGGTGTACTTGATGTAGTTGTTTGTTTATCATTTCTATTTTTGGTTGTATTGTTGTGGAATTCCATTTCAGTTTGTTGGGAAAGATTTTCATCTTGATCTTCATCTCTAGATATTATGTGGTCTGGTGTTACATCTGTGGGAGTTATGTCTATAGATTCGGTATAGTTTGATGTTGAAGTCCTGTGTTTATCAGTGTGGTTTTCAATATTATTGTCTGTTTTAGGTGACTGTTTGGTGTCTGTAGTTGTTGTTGTTTCTATATTCTTTCCATTGCAGCGGTGGAACTTGCCTTTCTTTTGATTGCAGGTAGTGCAGATACGTGCCAAACAGTCTTTTATAAAGTGTGTCCTTTGTAAACAGTGAAAGCACTGAGGCCGCACCCCCCTGAATGTTAAGACCATTGGTGAACCTCTTGCATTAACTACAGTAGGGATGTCAGTGGGAGAAACATTTTTTTTCATGGCTAGTGAGAAGATTGCTGCATTTGATATTATGTTTCCGTTCAAGATGGGGTCTGGAAGGAATTTAAATTTTGATACAGTGCCGTATGGATTGAGGATATTTTGGAGCTCTTGTTCAGTGAATCTTGTTAGGCAGTTTTTGATTTTCCCTTGTAGTATCATAGGTCTGTTCATTTCTACAGTGCAAAGTATTTTATTTCCCAGTATTTTAATATTGTTTTTAAATTGGAGCCTGTCTGCCCAGGTCTTAAATTCTATTGCCACATATCTGTCATTAGGATGTGTTAGTATTTGATAAATCCCCAACTCTGAATCATGTTGTTTAATTACGGAATATAAATGCTCCATGGGGAATTTGTATAATGATAAGTTTTCATTCGTTACTGCTAGGATTAGAGTTTTGTCATTGTAATAATTTTGGAAAGATTTATAGAGCATGTTTGGAATAGTTTTGTTGAAATTAAAGTTTATGTTTTGATGCATTTCGTCGGTAATATTATTATAATTTAATATCTTAATTGATTGGGGGTGTTGATTGTCTTCTGTTGTGATTTCTCTTTCATATTCCGATATGCCTATAAGCATTTCATTAATATTGCTGACCGAGTTAGTCTCCGCGGTTTTAACGTCTTTGTTGATACTTAAAGCGTTAGCGTAGGATATAGATTTTTTTGGGAGGGTTTGTATTTGTGAGTCTGTTTTGAAATGTGCGAACGATGTAGATATTAAAGGTTCATCTAGTTTGAAATTTTCATTTGTTTGTGAATGGGTTTTGTTGATTTTTTTTTATCTGTTATTTCGTTTTTTTCTCCCGAAATACTGTTGACAGTCTCTGGTGATACAGCAGCGAATTTGGTGACCTCTGGTGATTTAAAAAAAATTTTTTTCCTTTCTTCAGATAGATTTTGCTGATATTTTATTTTTTGTTCCAAATTATTCTGAGTGTGTTTCGCGGTTGTGGATAAATTGTGTTTATTTACTTCTCCTAAAGGAGTTTGGGAAATACGGTGAGTGTTGTTACTGTTTTCGTATGTATTATTAATATTGGCTGTTATTTCGCCCGATGGGAAACCAACGCTATTGCATATAACTGACGAAGTTTGTATAATTTCTTGCATTTTAATGTTGTCAGTAATTATTTGGTGCTTAGCATTGCTAATGGGAAGGTTTTTGATCTCAGATGGAGCCTGAGATTTGTTATTATAGCTATGAAGATTTCGGCTATCGTTTCTGTTGAACGACTGAGTGTGACAATTTAAGCTTGAATTGCTATGTATATTATCTATATCATTATCACATTCCATTTTTAAATATATAAAACTTCTCTTACCTTGTATTTAGGGGTTTGGAATGGGGTTTGATACCCCCTTTCCTGTTGATTTCAATTTTGATGCGAGCTATCGTTCACGTTGTTTGCTGTTTAAGAACCGGAAATGATCTGAACATCTGAACAGTTTATATAGTAATAAAGAACAAAAAAACAACAACAAATCATTCCTTTCAGTTATTACAATACTCAATTGCTAGGTATTTTATATAAAAAAAGTCGAAACAAGTTCCAAATAATTGTATTATATTTTTTTGGTGGAGTCAAAACAAGTTTTTTTGTCATGAAACAGTCAAAAGTTTTAAATCAGAAAAATAAACATAAAGTTAAATTACCAAAATTTGTTGAATAAAGAAAAATGTCAGGTTAAAAAAACAACGAAAATGAATATAAAAACTTGTTTAATAAAAAAGATATCATATTATAAATGAAATAAAAATTTGCTTAATCAAAAAAAAATCATGTTATATAAAAAAAAGTTGCGGTCCAGTAACGTTACATTTGATTGATTTTGTATAGCATCAATGCCATCAAGCAGTCATGCCCAGATTTCAGATGATTACCTATAATTTAGTATTGTTATAAATGTATATTCCTAACCATGTTTTAAATTTTTTTCTGTAAAAAGACATATAAATGTACTTTTTAAGATTATTGATTTTTTTTGCTGAAATTCATATCTTTAGCTTGTTTTGTCAATAATGGCATCATATTTTTTTGCTGAAATTTATATCTTAGCATCATTATAAATTTTATACTTTTTTGTGTAAATGTCATACATAATATCATTTAGTATTGTTATAAATGTATATATCCCTCACCATGTTTTAACTTTTTTTTCTGTAAAAAGTTGTATAAATGTTCTTTTTAAGATCAATGATTTTTTTTGATGAAATTTATATCTTTAGCTTGTTTTGTCAATAATGGCATCATATTTTTTTCAGAAATTCATATCTTTAGTATCGTTATATATTTTATACTTTTTCATGTAAATGTCATATATATTCCTATTTAATACCATTTACTATTGTTATAAATGTATATTTCTCACCATGTTTTAAATTTTTTCCTGTAAAAAAGTCATATAAATGTACTTTTTAAGATCAGTGACTTTTTTTTGCTGAAAATGATATATTTGGTTGGTATTGTTATACTTTTTTGTGTAAATGTCATATATATCTATTTTTTTGGTAAATTCCACTCCAAAATGTTCATATTTTTTGTGTGAAAGTAGTACTAGTCTTATGACATGGAGAACATATTAGACATGCTGCACCTTTTCACATATGTATTCAACCTGCTGAAAACTTTGTAAATCTTGGGAAAAATATCATTTACAAAAGATGTACAAGATCTGCATACAGATTGTTTTGGTCAGGTCACAAGATAAAAAAGTTATCAGCAGATTGATATAAATGTCAAAGGCACAGTATGTCTAATATATGTTCTGTGTTGCAGGACTAATACGTAAATACCAAATTTACTCCCTATCACAATCTACCAGCTGTCACCATATGTAACATACTCTGAATTGAGTTTGTTCTTTGTATATTACCCATAGGTTGATTTTATGCTATATGAATTATAAATTATTTCCTTAGTAAACTACACCATTAACAATTAAAAGAACAATAATCAAGATTAATTTAGTGACTGTAAATAACTTTTAATATCATACCAGATTTTATAATCTTAGGTCATATCTATCTATCTATGAAATTGAGTTTTATATTGAACTATTTTTTGAAAAAAGTCTAATAATTAAACTTGATATCCATCCATGTATCAAAAGCAGTAGCAGGATTTGTAAAAAAATATACCTTAAAACCTGATTATTGTAACTCTTGAAGTTAATTCATATAAAAACTTGTACAACATGATTGCACCTGTAACCCTTATAATCAATGTTATGTAATGAAGAAAAATAATAATAATAATAATAACAACAACAACAACAACAACAACAACAACAACAATAATAATAATAATAATAATAATAATAATAATAATAATAATACCACTACTACTAGTAGTACTGCTACTGCCACTGCTACTGCTGCTACTACTACTATTTACTACTGCTACTATTAATAATAATAACAAGGATGTTAATGTAGAAAATTTGTCATTTGTACATTAAAATGTAGTCTGTGTGTTTATATATATGTGGCTGCGAGTGTGTGGGTATGTGATTGTTATATTTTTAGATTATCATTATTTAATTTTTAAGATGTTTATTTTTCAGAATTGTATCACAAAGAACATTAAATACCTTCATCCTACAAGAATTTTGACAGTTGAATTGTATAAATCACTGTTGTAAAACCAATCTATTATGACATAATACAATTTTTATAATAAATCATAATTATATAGAAGTAAAATTACTACAATTGATTTTTCTATCTCGAGATAATTTGCTAATACATTATTAGTAGAATAAATAACAAAAATGATGTCCTCAAGCATTAAAAAACTTTTAGAAGAAAAAAGTATAATATAATACTGCAGCTATTATATATTGTAGTAAGTTTGTTTTTAGTTTGAGATTTATATATATATATATATATATATATATATATATATATATATATATATATATATATATATATATATATATTGTAACCATATATTTTAGTATAAAATATATTAATTGATGTAACTAGTATAAAAATTTCTCTTTCTTCTTTTGGTGATTTGATTGGCTTGAGCTGCACTTTGAACAGATTACTTTCTTATATTATTTTAATAAATTTAAGTTTGCTTCTTCCCATATACTAACTCATATCAAAACGTTTAACTTTTTAAAAATTTGACAACACATTAAAATTTGGTAAAATATTATTAAAAATAATATTTTATTTTTATTTGTTTAAAATGATCTTAAATTATTATTTCTATTGAATTAACAAAAAACCATTTGTTCAATTAAAATAAATTATTAAAAATAAATACAGTAATTACGTATGCGTCTCAATGTAATAAAAGAAAAGAGCGCGAATTTAAGGGAAGATCGTCTGTTAGTTTGCTTTTGGAGGGAGAAAGAAAAGAAAATGGTAAAGGCAAATGGTGTAAATTTGATAAGCTTATTTTAAAATAGTTAATAAGTAAACGGATTACCACAAAATTTGCTATAAACATAAATATAACATAGTGGTAATCAATTATAAGATGAATTGCTAAATTTAAAAGTCTGTTCAAGTCGGCTGGCCAAGTGGATCGAATCACCGGTAATAATTTCCAATATTACATTTTTAAAATGTCGGAGCTTCCCAGTTTAAGTTTGAAAGAATTAAATACAAGATTTTGGTATGTTTTGAAATATTTATTATTCTACAATTTGGAAAAATTAAATAAGTATTTTAATTACAGAAGTTTTATGAATATGAAAATTGGTTTTTTTAAAAAAAAAGAATTTTAAGTTAAAGTAAAACGTTAAAGTTATCAAAATATTTTAATATTTCCGTTTTTTAATTCTAATAAAATATAATATTGATTGATATTTAACTTTACAATGCCAGTAATATTTGCTAGTTAATTTGTTTAACATTTGGATAATAAACATTCTTCAAATAATTAATCAAAGCTATTTTATAATTTTATCGTCGGTTTAAAATGAATAAATTAATTGCTGTAATTAGTATTCCTGGATTAACGCGTGGATAAATAAATACTTGCATGGATGTGATAAACTTGGAACACTTTTGATAGAGAAATGTAGAGATTAATAACTTTATGAAAAACATTTTCATTTAAATTCTGCGTATCTTTTTTTTAAATTTTTTTTTTTTTGGGGGGCCCCGCAAAATCGTTAATCTAATATTGCTTATAATAACTAATCAAATGGATAGAATTGCATGTATGGAATTTAACTACAGTTATAGCTATTACCTCGTATACTTATTATTCTACACATCGTACATGGATTCCACGGATCACATTAGGAGTTATAAAATGCTATACAATCCAATTTGTGATACACACATCTGCTAAAATTCATGTATTGAACTATAAAATGCTTTACATTTAGTTTTATCACACACACACCGTTAAATTTTATATATTTAATGAATAATACATTAATTTAATTTTATCGTTATATGAACTCGCATATGAAGTTCATAAGTTATATTTTGTTAGGTTTAAATTAATAAGGGTTGAATAAAATATTTATTCAAGAGAATAGCGCTTGCGGAAAAGCTTAAAAGTACTAAATGAATTCATGAGATATATCAATCTTTGTGAGATATTTTGTGAGTCTTTCCAGATTTATATTCCTATGCCAATATTACTTATATTATATTACACATGTTTATTTTAAGCAAGATAAGTAGTACATTAGTTGTCCTGATTAGCGTAACATTTTATTATGCAAGAACCCACATTTGCTAAAGTGTTAGTGTATTCTGAATAGTCAGAAGAACTGAGGAGGATGATTTTGCACTTTAATGTGAAGTAAATAATAATGTTGTTTTAGAATGTTAAAGGGCTTTAATCTGTGCTGGTGGTTAATCCGCAGATTATTTTAATTGCCATTTTTGTATTTTACACACATTCCTGCGCTGGTGGTTAATCCGCGGAATTGTGTGATTATACGTATTACTTTATGATGGTGTTTAAATACACAAAACGTTTAGTATTATTTAATTCCTACGTGTAGATGAATGCATCCACAGGAATATGTTTTGCTTCACAGATATAAGTTGGGCAAAGTATTTTAGTTAATCTGCTAAATCATCTTCTTCATTTGTAAGCATAATTTATCGGTTAGATTATTAAATGGTAGCAGGACATTCTATTCAAGTACTTCATAATAATTAACTGTTGGTTGATTATTATTTACCGGAATGTAAGTTTACATTTTCACTTTAATTAATGATTACATTATAGCTAAATCATACAGACATCATATTATTTATTATATTATTATAGGTGTACAGTAGGGATTTATTGAATCTGGAAATGACGTTCAATATTTCATGAGTTTGATGCTGAATTTCGTATAATCTCATCAATATTCATTATATCAAAATTGAAATATAAGGTAGGATTAGGTTTTTAAATACTGTACCTATGAGATGTATTGAAGAAAGTCGATTGAATTATCATTTATTTATTTTATTTGTTTATTTATGTTTTATTTAGAATATTGAAATTAATTACTTATTGTTCATAAATTTGTAAATAAAAGTTGATTTATAATTAAACTTACTGTGCCGTTGCTATGTGTCATTCATAACATCAGAAATCATAAACTTTGGATAGAGCATACATTGAAGAGCATACATTGAATTACATATTATCGTCAACATGATATAAGAGTTTATAAATATTTTTTGAGAAAACATTTAGATGCTTTTCGTCTTTGGTAGTTTATGATGAGTAAGGTACAATAAAATCCCATTTACCTTTTCCATCATTGTGGCTTTGCGTAGTTGATTCTAGTATAAAATACAAATTAATTATTAAACTTGTAAACAGATTTACCAAATAATGATATGATTAAATATATTTACTTAACGTTTTTAAATTGTCATTTGTCAGTATAATAAGAGTCTCAATAATATAATAAACTATAAAATCAGAACCCAAGTATTTATGTTTATTTATTGCAAAGCTTTACCTGGACTAGCATTTGTATTAAAAATCATATAGATGGTTTAAAATTTCATAATCTTATGTAGTTCCACAAATTATGCCATCTTGTACATGGTCGGCCATAGGGTCGCATACCATAAAAATCGCAAATTAAGGTTTAAAAGTAATAACATTGCACTTATAATTTGTTTAATGTGTTTTATAATAATACTATGATAGGTCTTCGCGGTATACCCTGGCTGCGATCAAATTAAATTGTAAAAAGTTTATGTTAGATCATTAGTTTGGTCTATGGTAAGTTGCTCCAGATGTTGATTGTGGTCTTTGGTGCATTAAATAGATAGCATGATATGTTTTTTTGGTAACAGCTCTTAATAGCTGACAATAATTGAGTGAGAGTTGATCAGTGATCAAGGTTACAATTCTCAGTGCACTTATATTACGTAATTGGGACCACACAATTTGCGGTTACAATTTTTAGTGCCGCAACGTGTTCATACACGATAGGTAGTTGAGAGGGCAATGGCCTTCGGTGGCCATTAGCTGGCCATCGAATTTACGGTTACAATTTTGGCACGCAACGTGGTCGGCTCGATATGTTAGGGTTACAATTTTTGCGCCACAACGTGATCGGCTCGATATATTGAGGTTATATAGTCATTATAAGTGTGCAATTACAGTTTTTAGCATTTTATAAACATGCGACTTGATTAATTGATTGTTGCAGAGTACAATATGGTAATGTGTGAACTGAATTAATTAATGATTGTTGATTACAATTTTAATTTCCCATATTACAAGAATATTATCATGTGACAAATGCTCTATCATGGTGATAAAATATTGTATGTTTTATTGCTATATATTTCTCCAAATTACTTATATAGATTTCTGATGACCATAGCAATCGTATTCCAGGATATACCAATATTTATGATTGAATTGGGAGAAGTTGAAATTATCAAGGGTTGATAAAGTAGTTGTTGTAATACTGCAAATATTTGAAGTGGGGGTTCAGATTATTTTAGTGTGAGTGTGATATATACCATCTGGGATAGATTATTGGTGGTGAAGATTTAGTGGTTGGTCGGCTTGAACAAGATTTTAATTGATCATTGTTATTAAAACACATATTTTAGGAAAGTAAAAGCTTGGTTTCACAAAATATTGAAATAGTTGTTATAAAATACTCAAAATGAGTGATTCTGAAGAACTTAATTATCCTGAGACAACTCAAGAAGTTCCTGATTTTGATTTCCAACAACGGTTTATGATAATGCTTCAACGCATAGAGATTGGAATGAATGAACAGTCTCTAAAATTAAATGAACAATCTCTTTCTCAAAAAGAGATGTTAGAGTCTCAAAAAGAGGTGACTGAAAAATTGAATGAACAGACTGAAAAATTGAATGAACAGTCTATTTATCAAAAAGAGATGACTGAAAAATTGAATGAACAGTCTATTTCTCAAAAAGAGATGACTGAAAAATTGAATGAACAGTCTATTTCTCAAAAAGAGATGACTGAAAAATTGAATGAACAGACTGAAAAATTGAATGAACAGTCTATTTATCAAAAAGAAATGTCTGAAAAGTTAGATAGTTTCGAGAATAAAATGGCTGAAGTTCAGGAATTTGTGAAAGAAAAAATAGAAGCTGCTAGGATAAAAACAGTGGAGGAATTTAATCAAAAATTTCAATCCTTAGAGAGTAGTTGTAAGGCAGCTAAAGGGGAATCCGATATTAAATTAGAAGAAATTAAGGCTAATTTCTTCGATTATAAAAAGCACTTAGAAGTTCAGATAGAAGAAATTGGAAATAAGTTTATAACCCACGAGGAGAATGTAGACACTAAACTGAAGGTGCTTGATGTGGCAATGGGAGACTCAAGGAGTCAGTTGGCACAAATAGTTAGTGAAATGAACTATAAAGTTCAAGAAGTAGAGTCTCAATCTGCTAAATCTATTGATAAAATTAAAACTGAAATGGAATTTAAACTTCAGAATATGAATGAGAGTCATTCAACTTTTGAACAAGGCACATTTAAATCCATGAGTGAATCTGTAACAGAAAGCAGAGCAGAATTGGGTAGCATTAAAAAGATTTTGGAGGAAACTATCAATAGGTCTAAAGTAGAAAATAAAGAATTAAAAAAGACTAATGCTAAATTTAGTGGAGATTTAGAAATGATGCAAAAAGAGTTGAAGGAAGTGAGGGATAAAGGTCAAGAGTGGCCAAATGAATCAAATGAGTTTAAAGAAGGGCAGAAACTAGAGGCAATGATTGAAAATCTTCAGCTAAAAATGTTAGAAATTCAAAAGGCTCAAGAGAAAAATGATAATTTCATTGGTCAAAACACCAAGTATTATGTGGATGGGACAGAGACCTCTGTTAAAGAAGTAGTTGTATCAGATAATAATTTTACTGGTATCCGCACAACTCCCATTTTCCAAAAACCATTGGAAATTAAATCTGTGGCCCATGATGTCAAGAACACAGATATGTCTATGGGTGGATCTACAGCTCTTAAATTTCTAAAGATTAAGCCATTTAAAGGGGAGTATTTGGAAAACCCTTTAGAATTTCTTCAAAATCTGGAGGAATTGTTTACTTTATGTACATTTTCAGAAAGAGAAAAACTGGCTATCTCCAGCAACCATCTTTATGCTGCTGCAAAAGATTGGTGGCAGTCTTTGTTTGATTGTCCTCAAACATATGGAGATTTTAAACATTTAATAATGTCAAGTTTCTGGGGTGAGGATCGTCAGGATAACATGCGTTATCAAATCACTCGAGAAAAGTATAATGCTAATAAAGGTAGCTATACTCAATTTTTTCGTGGACAGGCGGTCAAACTTAAAACTTTAACTGCTTTCCCATTATCTGAGCATCATATAGTCAGGATCTTAAGACATAACTTACCTAGACAGATTGAACAAGTTTTGATTGCTGCAGATAAGTATACAATTGATGAGGTGTCAGAGATCTTAGATGCACTTGAGACAAGTGAATGTGACCTGGAAAACAGATATAGAGGTGGAAAGGAGGCTAGAGCTTCTCATAACTGTTCCATGGCTAATGTTAATGTTGCTCCAATAAGAAGTCCTTATCGTGATAAAAGATACGAGAGTAGGAGTCGTAGTTATAAACGACCAAAATTTTATAATAGAGTTAATGGTCAACCTAGTCTAATTAATAAGACCCAAGATAGAAATCAACCTTCTGTTAGTGGAATTAAACCACCTCACACAAAGGATATTAAAACAAATGTTAAAAGTAGTACATTAAACTAGAGGGGGCCTCATGGAAAAGTTCCTCGCTGTGGGTGCCTGTTGCTAACTTGGGGAGGAACCATATAGACAATGAAGAAGCATATGTAAATAGTATAGACCTTAATATTGATCTGTTGGAGCCTTATGAGGTTGTGGACCCTCCTATATTATATAGTTGTCCTATTGTCAAAATTTATATTGAAGGTGTTCTTGTTAATGCTTTGGTAGACTCTGGAAGTCAGGCATCAATATTGTCCTCGATTGTTTATGATAAAATTGTGGATGCAAACAAATCTGTACCTTTGCTTCCTGTAAAACCAATTCAGGTTACGCTTGCAAATGGGAGAAAAGCAAAACTTATGAATAAGCAAACCTGGCTTAATGTAAAAATTGGTGAATCTGAATTTGGACATGTTTTCCTAATAATGCCCGATCTTATTCATGAAGTTATCATTGGTTCTGACTTCATGAGTTTAAATAAATGCAATATTGATTTTAAAAACAAACTTTTTGCCTTTAATAATGATTCTTGTCATTTTTATGATAATATAGATGTTCAATTGAATCAGTTAATGGTCATACACGATACATCAGTTGAATTGAACATAAAAATTAAATTAGATGATTCTAACATTTTGGATATTGATTATAAAGAACAATTACATCAATTGATGATCCAGTACAAGGATATATTTTCAAAGATACCAGGTATTATTGGAGGATACGTCCATCGAATCAAACTCAAGGATGAAGCACCATTCCAGCAGCGATCATACCCCATTCCATACCAATACCAGGCAGAAGTACAGCAGCAAATCAATAAAATGATTGAATGGCATATTGTCAAGAAAAGCCCTTCAGCCTATGTCAATCCTCTTGTGATTGTAAGAAAAAGAAATGGATCAGTTCGGGTGTGCCTAGATGCACGTGCACTTAACCAATTAACCATTCCAGAACGTGACGTACCACCACCTATTCATGAACTTTTGATCAAATTCAAGGGCAAATATATTTTTTCAACTTTTGACTTGACGGCCAGTTACTGGCAAATTCCATTGCATACTGATGACCAAAAGTACACTGCTTTCCGTTTTGAAGGCCAATCCTATGTTTTTGAAAGGATGCCTTTTGGTTTGATTAACAGTGGAGCAGGACTTATTAGGTGTTTAGATAGAATTTTTTCCACTCAATTAAAGAATAAAATAATTATGTATGTGGATGATATCGTTATTGCGTCTGCAGACATCTATGAACATTTAAATGATTTGGGTTTATTCTTTTTTGAATGTCACACTAATAATATAAAAATTAATTTGGAAAAATGTACATTGGTAGCCACTGAGATCACTTTTCTGGGGCATCTGGTCAGTGATCAGGGAATTAAACCCCATCCGGATAAAGTGACAGCCATTCAAAACTTTCCTATCCCTAAAACTAAGAAACAGCTTAAATCATTCCTAGGCTTGTGTAACTATTATCACAAATTTTACCAAGATTTTTCCAATGATACCATGTCACTGTCATTATTATTAAAAGGAAATGTGAAATGGAAGTGGAACAATGAGCATACATTAGAATTTAATAAGATAAAGGCTACATTCTTAAAAAAGGTCATTTTGGCTTATCCAGATTTTGGCAAAATATTTTACTTACAGACTGACAGCAGTAATTTTGGATTAGGAGTAGTTCTATACCAATTGGATGATTTTCAGAAACCTCAAATTTTGTACTTTTTGAGCAGGCGTCTAAAGGGGCCTGAACTAAATTACTCTGTTACCGAAAAGGAAGCCTTAGCTGTAGTCTGGGCTTTCCAGAAACTCCGTCAATTTTTGCTGGGATCAGAGGTTGTGGTTTTAAGTGATCATAGGAGCTTAGAGTTCCTTAATAAAAGTTATTTAAACAACGAAAGGTTGGTAAGATGGAGTCTTTATCTCCAACAGTTTCAATACAAAATTCAATATTATGAGGGAGGTAAAAATGTCATAGCAGATGCTTTGAGCCGTAACCCTGTAGATACATTGTCTTTTCATCCCAACCATCACAATATTGTAATTACAAATATTGAGTTAGTTACAGATGAAACTATTGAAGGTGATTATAAGAACCTTGCAGTAGAACAGTCTCAAGATGTGAAATTTGGAAGAATAATTAAATTACTATCTGATCCTACTGTACCCATAGGCCAGAATAGGAACATTACCCGAATTAAAAGTAGATACAAATTATATCAGGGCATGTTGATGTATCAGACTATACCTAACAAGGATAGCTCGTGGAAGGTAGTGATCCCTAGGTCTATGACTAATCGGCTAATCTCTTATGTTCATTGCAAATATGGTCATTATGGCTCACCAAAATTAGAGCACATATTAAAAAAATATTTTTACTGGTCAAACATGTACACATCAATTGTAAGTCAATTAAGACACTGTGAGATTTGTCAGAAGTCAAAACATTCTGGAAAATCACATGCTGGGATACTTCAACCTATTCTTCCAGGGGGACCTAATGAGATATTATCATTAGACTTCTATGGACCTCTTCCACCCTTTAATAAACAAAAATTCATCCTAGTTACCTATGATTTATTTACTAAATATGTATGTGCATATCCTGTTCCTAAGACTGATGCAAAAAATGTCATTAAAAGTCTTAGCAATAGTCAATTTCCTTTGGTGGGAAAACCTATGTCTATTCTTACGGATCATGCTACTGCTTTTATTTCCAGCACATGGAGAAAGTGGATTAGAAGACAGAATATCCGACATATAATGAGTTCTATAAGAAATCCGCAATCCAATCCGTGTGAAAGGGTGATGCGGGAATTGAGTAGGCTATTTCGTGTTTATGTGAAGGATAATCACCGGTTGTGGGTAAATAAGTTGCCTGAAGTTATCAATTACATAAACATTACCATGAATGAATCCACAAAATTTGCTCCTATTAGGCTTCAATTTGGAATACAGGAGCCATTACTAATTAAAACTCCTTTACCCATCATTCTAGAAGAAATAAATAGTGATCTTGATATAGAAAAAGCCAGACGGAATTTAAGAAAAATGGGCCAAAAGCGCTCTAAACAGTATAAAGGTAAACCACACCCTTTTAAGGTCGGAGATTTTGTATTTGTCCGTACTCCTCATGTTAGCAACTTAAAGAAAAACGAATTTAGAAAATTTTTAAGCTTGTATAATGGACCTTTCATGATTGAAAGCCAGGTGGGAGAGAATGCATTTATGCTCTCAACCCCTGAAGGAATCCGAGGCACCTACAATGCACGTAGTTTGAAACCTGTACCTTCAATAAATTAGGGGGATTTATATCGTATAAATGTTATACCATATTCAGATTGATGATAAATTATAGATAGGATAATAAAAATAGTAACTTATGATGTACCTTAGTAGAATTTGATTAAATGGAATTCTAAAGAAAGATAAATTTTTTCCGTAGGGGGGTGTAAACTGTAACCATATATTTTAGTATAAAATATATTAATTGATGTAACTAGTATAAAAATTTCTCTTTCTTCTTTTGGTGATTTGATTGGCTTGAGCTGCACTTTGAACAGATTACTTTCTTATATTATTTTAATAAATTTAAATTTGCTTCTTCCCATATACTAACTCATATCAAAACGTTTAACTTTTTAAAAATTTGACAACACATTAAAATTTGGTAAAATATTATTAAAAATAATATTTTATTTTTATTTGTTTAAAATGATCTTAAATTATTATTTCTATTGAATTAAAAAAAAAAACCATTTGTTCAATTAAAATAAATTATTAAAAATAAATACAGTAATTACGTATGCGTCTCAATGTAATAAAAGAAAAGAGCGCGAATTTAAGGGAAGATCGTCTGTTAGTTTGCTTTTGGAGGGAGAAAGAAAAGAAAATGGTAAAGGCAAATGGTGTAAATTTGATAAGCTTATTTTAAAATAGTTAATAAGTAAACGGATTACCACAAAATTTGCTATAAACGTAAATATAACATAGTGGTAATCAATTATAAGATGAATTGCTAAATTTAAAAGTCTGTTCAAGTCGGCTGGCCAAGTGGATCGAATCACCGGTAATAATTTCCAATATTACATTTTTAAAATGTCGGAGCTTCCCAGTTTAAGTTTGAAAGAATTAAATACAAGATTTTGGTATGTTTTGAAATATTTATTATTCTACAATTTGGAAAAATTAAATAAGTATTTTAATTACAGAAGTTTTATGAATATGAAAATTTGTTTTTTAAAAAAGAAGAATTTTAAGTTAAAGTAAAACGTTAAAGTTATCAAAATATTTTAATATTTCCGTTTTTTAATTCTAATAAAATATAATATTGATTGATATTTAACTTTACAATGCCAGTAATATTTGCTAGTTAATTTGTTTAACATTTGGATAATAAACATTCTTCAAATAATTAATCAAAGCTATTTTATAATTTTATCGTCGGTTTAAAATGAATAAATTAATTGCTGTAATTAGTATTCCTGGATTAACGCGTGGATAAATAAATACTTGCATGGATGTGATAAACTTGGAACACTTTTGATAGAGAAATGTAGAGATTAATAACTTTATGAAAAACATTTTCATTTAAATTCTGCGTATCATGTTTTAAAATTGTTTCATGTTTGGGGAGCCACGCAAAATCGTTAATCTAATATTGCTTATAATAACTAATCAAATGGATAGAATTGCATGTATGGAATTTAACTACAGTTATAGCTATTACCTCGTATACTTATTATTCTACACATCGTACATGGATTCCACGGATCACATTAGGAGTTATAAAATGCTATACAATCCAATTTGTGATACACACATCTGCTAAAATTCATGTATTGAACTATAAAATGCTTTACATTTAGTTTTATCACACACACACCGTTAAATTTTATATATTTGATGAATAATACATTAATTTAATTTTATCGTTATATGAACTCGCATATGAAGTTCATAAGTTATATTTTATTAAGTTTAAATTAATAAGGGTTGAATAAAATATTTATTCAAGAGAATAGCGCTTGCGAAAAAGCTTAAACAGTACTAAATGAATTCATGAGATATATCAATCTTTGTGAGATATTTTGTGAGTCTTTCCAGATTTATATTCCTATGCCAATATTACTTATATTATATTACACATGTTTATTTTAAGCAAGATAAGTAGTACATTAGTTGTCCTGATTAGCGTAACATTTTATTATGCAAGAACCCACATTTGCTAAAGTGTTAGTGTATTCTGAATAGTCAGAAGAACTGAGGAGGATGATTTTGCACTTTAATGTGAAGTAAATAATAATGTTGTTTTAGAATGTTAAAGGGCTTTAATCTGTGCTGGTGGTTAATCCGCAGATTATTTTAATTGCCATTTTTGTATTTTACACACATTCCTGCGCTGGTGGTTAATCCGCGGAATTGTGTGATTATACGTATTACTTTATGATGGTGTTTAAATACACAAAACGTTTAGTATTATTTAATTCCTACGTGTAGATGAATGCATCCACAGGAATATGTTTTGCTTCACAGATATAAGTTGGGCAAAGTATTTTAGTTAATCTGCTAAATCATCTTCTTCATTTGTAAGCATAATTTATCGGTTAGATTATTAAATGGTAGCAGGACATTCTATTCAAGTACTTCATAATAATTAACTGTTGGTTGATTATTATTTACCGGAACGTAAGTTTAAATTGTCACTTTAATTAATGATTACATTATAGCTAAATCATACAGACATCATATTATTTATTATATTATTATAGGTGTACAGTAGGGATTTATTGAATCTGGAAATGACGTTCAATATTTCATGAGTTTGATGCTGAATTTCGTATAATCTCATCAATATTCATTATATTAAAATTGAAATATAAGGTAGGATTAGGTTTTTAAATACTGTACCTATGAGATGTATTGAAGAAAGTCGATTGAATTATCATTTATTTATTTGATTTGTTTATTTATGTTTTATTTAGAATATTGAAATTAATTACTTATTGTTCATAAATTTGTAAATAAAAGTTGATTTATAATTAAACTTACTGTGCCGTTGCTATGTGTCATTCATAACATCAGAAATCATAAACTTTGGATAGAGCATACATTGAAGAGCATACATTGAATTACATATTATCGTCAACATGATATAAGAGTTTATAAATATTTTTTGAGAAAACATTTAGATGCTTTTCGTCTTTGGTAGTTTATGATGAGTAAGGTACAATAAAATCCCATTTACCTTTTCCATCATTGTGGCTTTGCGTAGTTGATTCTAGTATAAAATTATAAATTAATTATTAAACTTGTGAACAGATTTACCAAATAATGATATGATTAAATATATTTACTTAACGTTTTTAAATTGTCATTTGTCAGTATAATAAGAGTCTCAATAATATAGTAAACTATAAAAAAAGAACCCAAGTATTTATATTTATTTATTGCAAAGCTTTACCTGGACTAGCATTTGTATTAAAAATCATATAGATGGTTTAAAATTTCATAATCTTATGTAGTTCCACAAATTATGCCATCTTGTACATGGTCGGCCATAGGGTCGCATACCATAAAAATCGCAAATTAAGGTTTAAAAGTAATAACATTGCACTTATAATTTGTTTAATGTGTTTTATAATAATACTATGATAGGTCTTCGTGGTATACCCTGGCTGCGATCAAATTAAATTGTAAAAAGTTTATGTTAGATCATTAGTTTGGTCTATGGTAAGTTGCTCCAGATGTTGATTGTGGTCTTTGGTGCATAAAATAGATAGCATGATATGCTTTTGGTTACAGCTCTTAATAGCTGACAATAATTGAGTGAGAGTTGATCAGTGATCAAGGTTACAATTCCTAGTGCACTTATATTACGTAATTGGGACCACACAATTTGCGGTTACAATTTTTAGTGCCGCAACGTGTTCATACACGATAGGTAGTTGAGAGGGCAATGGCCTTCGGTGGCCATTAGCTGGCCATCGAGATTTACGGTTACAATATATATAATGTAATTATATATATATATATATATATATATATATATATATATATATATATATATATATTATTTTGAAAACTATAAGGTTTCCTGCAGAGAAGGGAAAGTTGATATACTGTAATTTTTTTTTCCTTTTATATACAGAGAGTTTGAATTAAAACATAATTGATATAAATTTTATTTGAACTAACTAAAAAAAAGTTGTAAAGTATTTAAAAAGTATATTTGTGTAGCAAAGGCAAAAAAAGTATGATTTGTTAAAATTTAGCAGACAAATAAGTGAATTTTTAAGCAAATAATTTTCTATACAATAGTAAATTATACAATATATATATAATAGTTATAAAAAATCTTTTATTTAAATTTGAGTAATAATGCACTAAAAACCAAAAAAAAAAAAAAAAAATTTTTTTTCTTTGACCAAAATTTTGGTTTTTATATTTAACTTAAAATAAAACCATAGGCCATCCATGAATTAATTAAATCATTAGAAATATTTTTTTTCTTTAACTATAATTTTGACTTTTATATTTCACTTATAAAATTGTTATTAAATTAATTATTTTATGAATTTATTATAATATTATTTTAAGTTAAATTATAACAATTAGAAATATGGTTGAAAAAAAAAATTTTTTTTTGCTTTTTATTGCATTATTGTTTATCAATTTAAATAAAAACATTTTTAAATAAAATATTTATATATTATATATTATTTTTTACTTTGTAGCATTGGAATATTTTCTAAATAATGTTACAATATTTGTAGTATTTGAAATGAAATTGGTGCACATTAAATGTTGTTTTCAAGATTTCTTTGTTTATGATATTTTTTAAAAGGCAAGTTTCAATTCAGCAATTAATGGAAATTAAGATTTTTCCTCTTACATTTTATTTTCTTTTTATTTTAATTAATTATAAATGCTTTTTAGTGACTTAGTGATGAAATTCAATAAAAATATATTTATTAAAAATATACCACCATCTATTACAGATTATTAAAAACTTACTAAACCAATGCCAATATAATTTGAAATTGGCCTTGTCAACACAATTATATTGTACAAACAGCTGGATATAATGAAATATTGCATTTGTAATATTAAATCATCATCACTATCTAACACATATGCAAAAATTTAAGATAATTCATTTGATAAAAGTGTGTTTAAAATTGATTATAAGATTTTAGCCTAACAAACAAACAAAAATAAAACAAAAAGACTTTTTAAGTTAAATAAACTTTTAATATAAAAACCACTCAGTATATACAGCTGATAATGTTAGCAGCTATAAAATTTATGTTAATACTTATTTTGCATGGTTTACATTATTTAATTTCCTTGTATTATTTTCTAGTCAATTATTTTTTGCCTAACTTTTGCTTTTGACATTTTTTTCATCCTCCATTTTTTTTGTCTTGACAAGATTTTTATTTCTGTAAAGTGTTGATTTAGTATTTGATAAATACAAAGAACATATGTATTAGAAACACCATAAAATAAATGTTTTTAAGAACATCTATTTGATAATATATCAAATTTTATTCTCTCACCTTATAAAGGTTTGAATTATAAATCTCAGGACAGTGAAAGCATCTCATTTTTAATAATCTACAATAATGAACCACATTAGTTTATATAGATGTAATCATTAAAACCCACAGCATTTTTAAAACTATATATATATAAAATTTAGATGGAAGACAACATCACACTTTATTTTGAGTATTACCAATAAATGTTGGTTTATTTTAAAAAGTAGGCTTTAAAAATGGGTGGACACCTATTCTTTTTAAACTTTTATTGCAAGGAATGCTTTTACTCACAATGCATGTGTGGAATGGTGATTGTCTTCCACCTAAATTACATTTATATCTTAAAAATATGGTGGCATTTAATAATTATATCTATATAAACTAAGATGGTTTATTATCACAGATTATTAAAAATGAGATGCTTTCTCTGCCCTGAGATTCATCATTCAAACATTTACAAGTAATAAGTTAATTTTAAGATCTCTACTAAATAATATCACACTTCTTTTCTAGTACTGACAATTATTGGTGGTTTATTTTATGAAGTAAGTTTTAAGAATGGATGGTTAAAACATTAACTGGCTTGAAATGCTTATCTTCCATGTAAATTACATTTATATTTTAAAAATTTATCAAAATTACCCCAAATTTACAACTCAACCAGACTAGCCAAGAAATAAACTGTAAAGCAAAACCAATGGTTTTACTGCTACAAACAAACTTCTCAAGTGTAAAGAACTACAAAATAACAATATATCTAAACTAAACATTACCTGCAATTCTACTTATTGCCTATACATCATTAATATTAAATGAACTTTTAAATAAGTTAATTGATTTATAATCATAAATTTTTAATAATAAAGATTCTTTAATTTTTTTATTTAATTTCTAAGTAAAGAAAACAACCTTAGATTCATCAAAGTTAATAATATGGCCTATGTCTTTTTTATGGATATATAAGGCAGAACTAAGATATTTATTTCCAACCCTACTTTTATGTATCTTTATTCTTTCATTTAAGCTCAAACTACTCTGACCTATATATACCTTCTTACAAAAACAGGGATAATACACATTATTCCAGGAATAGTCTATCAAAAAAAATCCTTTGTATTATTTAATACATTATTCGAAGTAATATCATTTTTCCAAATATTTTTTTTATTTCCAACAAATCAATATTTTTATATACAATTTTATAAAAGACAATTTAAATGGCAAAAAAATAAAATCATATTTTTTTTATCTTTTACATAATTACAACTATTATTCTTATTACTAAAAAAATTACTTTTAACAAATTTATTAGAATAGCCAACACTCAAATAATCTTTATAAAATTTATTTTTTTTTAAAAAAAGGAGATTAATAGATATTATAAAAAATAGTAAATTAATTTTTTTAATAGAGTAGATTATTTAAAATGTTATTCTAATGACTTCTTATCAACTAAGATGTTTATGATTATTAAAACTCTCAAAAATGGTTTTCCTTTAAGATTTATTTTTGATTTTACAGATAGTGTTGTGGAGGGTATTTTTAGGTTGTTGAGTAATTTTTAAAAACAATTTGTTGATTTTGGTAATTACACAGTTTCTTCTTATTTTGAGGCTTTTGGTGAGATTAATAATTTTAAAATGAAAAGTAATTAGGTATTTGGTAGTTTGGATATTGAAAATATGTTTGTGTTGGTTAAAAATGGAATTTTGTCAACGAATAAAATTAAAGTTATTAAAGATTTGCTTTTATTATTGGAGGATTCTATATATTTTACTTATAATGGTAATTTTTAAAGGATTAGAAAAGGGTGGATAATAAATTATATTATTTCTGATTTAATTTGTTCAGTTTATATTAATTATTTGAAAGAGGAACTTAGTATTAAAAGTGATTGTTTATATTTAAAGTTATTGTTAATTATGTAGATGATTATTTGCATGTAGTTGAGAATAAATTGAAATAGTTGGTAAATAATTTTAATTGTTCTGATCCTTTTATAAAATATGTTGTAGAAGGAGGGGAAGTTAGCTTTTGTTTAATTAAAATGTTTAGATTTATTGGTGATTAGAAATGTAAAGAATAATTGTTTAGTATATAGTCATTATGTTAAGAGTAAAGAGTTAAAGTCTATAATTAAACCTGAAATCTATGAATCTGCATCTCATAAAGTAGTTGCTTTAATAAATTATTGTTATAAAAATAAGGGATTAAACAATCCTAATGAGATGGCTTTGTTTCAAAAAGGTCAATTTTATAAAGATTATTTGAGTGATGGCTACTCTGATAAATTTGTTAAAAGTATTTTGTATAATAATAATACTATTTGTAATGATGTAAAGGATAAAAAATATGATTTTATTTCTATACAATTTATTTAGTCTCCTTAGAGAATAAAATAGTAATTTGGGTGTAGAGAATTTTCTGGAAAAAGGATATTACTTTGAATAAATTAATAAATAATACAAATAATTTTTTGATAAAAAGACTATTCCTAAAGTAGTATATATTATACCTTATTTTTGTAAGAAAGTATAAATAGATCAGAATAGTTTCAGCTTAAATGAAAAAATAAAAGTACATAAAAGTAGAGTTCAAAATAAATATCTTAGTTCTGTTTTGTATCGCCATGAAAAAGATACAGACCACACTATTAATTTTAATGTAGCTAAAGTTGTCAGAGGAATAAAATTAAAAGCAGAGTGAAAGAATCTATTATTAAAATGTGTGATTCTGAAGCAATTAACTTATTTAAAGGTTCTTTTAATATTAAAGATGTATGGGAGGTAAGTGGAATTGTGGGTAATGTTTAGTTTAAATATGTTGTTATTTTGTAGTTCTTTACACTTGAGAAATCTACTTGTAGCAATCAAACCATTGGTTGTATTTTAGAATTTATTTTTTGGCTAGTTTGGTTGAATTGGGAATTTGGGGTAATTTTGATTATTTATTGACTAGTTTAACTTTATGCTTTTAATGTTTTTATTTGTGAAAGCTGAAGTAAATATAATTTTATTTTTTGGTTCATTTATGTGAATAACAATCATTTATATTCTTATTAACTCATTTAAATTTGAACTAACTTCAAAGTCTACAAAATTTTAAAATAATTAGCAAGTTCTAATCCCAATTTATTGACTTGTTTCTAAAAATTAAGAATATGAGGTAACAATATAATCTTTTTAATAGTTTTTCTCTCCCTAATTTTCTATTACCTATCTAATTATTTACTTAGGATAATAACTTTCTGTGTTGATTCTATAAAAAACACATTACAATATTGAAATATGTATTTTGTATTAATCAAAAGAAAATACATTTCTACTACATCTTCATTTGAATGTTTCCACTATCATTTTTCTTTAAAAAGAATTCATAATGGACAATTTTTCTTTTTACAAATTCCACAATTCTATATTTTCATTCATTTCTTTTACCATAATCAAATTAACCACCACATTTTCCTTATTCAGTATTTACTAGTTTTAGTATTAAAGTTTCACATAACAGTTTTAAAATGCTGTTTGGGTGGCCAAAGTACTTTGTACATCCATGTAAAAATTCACTACTTTTTTTATTAAAATGAGAACTTGTTAAGGCATAAATGCAAATTATATTCATTTGGTATTTTCCATTAAGTTGAATTACTAATCTTATCATTTTGTCTGATATATCGTCACTCTCCACAATGTTATTTTTATTATTTTATTTATAATAAATCCCACTTCATCTATGCATCCATTATACATACTTATGCAAATATATATTATTCAAATCAATTCACTAATCTTTTTTTCTAACTTGAGTAAATCCAATAATATCTCTTTTAATATTAGACAGTTTTTATTCTTGCAATTCTTGCAACCTTCTTTCACTTGAAAGCGATCTTCTCTTTTAGAAGATAGCTCATTCTCAAATAGCAACTTGAATTTGCAATCAGGATATTTTTAGTCCCTTCTAATTTTACTGCCATCTGTTGGCTTGATTGTTGATTTTACAGTTTTCTAGAATTAAGGGACATACTTTAGTTTTGTCTGGCATGATTATGAATATCTAAAAAAAGATTAGTCACACACATTTATTCTACCCTAAAAAAACTCAAATGATGTTTTAATTTACGAATTATCAGTAAGAGGAAAAGAAAATCCATATCATAAACTTGAAGTTAAACAACCAATAAAATTATCATTCTGTCTTATGCATGTTATTGTAAGTCTGTCCTTGTTTGTTTATTTTATAAATAATAACACTGCAATAACAACTGTAATGATAAGAATATATGCAGTGGGCAATGGAAATTTATTTATGCTCATTTCTTTTAAGACTTCAAATAAGAATGAAAGAGTCTGTCTCTTTGCTATTAACACCAAACTTCTTTCCAAATTATTAACCTTCTTTAAAATTAATTTATACTTAATAGATTCTAATTTTTTTTCTTTAATAATACTTTAAATCTAATAATCTTGCTAATTTATTTTCTGAATTTTGAGTTATAGCTTTTCAAATCATTCAGATTATTTTTTTAATAGGAAGGTTTTGTATCTTTGAATATCTCTGCGTGTGCCTGTATTTACAGATATAACTTTAGAGACAGTTACACATATGTTAAAAGAAAAGATTTTATTTAAATCATTTTATAATTTCTTTATAAAAAGTTATATTGTTTAAAACAGTTATATTATCTAGGATCAATTTGTTTTATTTTGTCTGAAAGAGTTAGAGTTTCACTTAACCTTTCTGACTGAGGTCAGGAATTAATAAAAAAGAGAGATAAAGGTCAAATTTCAGATTTGCATATAGGGGGGTTGCTGAATAGAGTCCAGATCAGTAAGCTAAAAAAAGATAAAACCCAGATTATTTTTGGATTCCTTACTAAGTGATCAATTTTCAAAAATTATCAATTCACAAAAAAAGATGTAAAACAGACCATTACTAGAATGCAGTTATGACTGACAGGTGTTTCTAGTAACAAAAATATGTGAGATCATGAAACAGATTAGCTGGTATATATAATCTGGCAATAAGAGATTGATTTTCATTAAGAGAGAATAATTCTGATTGCTTTTCAGAAACTACATTTTTTTCTATATTTGAAATTTTCTACAGCCCAATGGCAGCCTAGAAAGATATTCTGTTATGAGCTTCCATTTTTCCCATCCAAGAAACTTATATACATTAGAAGAGTTTAAATCGAAAGTATTAAAACATCTTATAACTGATTTCCAAATAAAAAAGTAAAAACTTGTTACCTAACTTGCTGACAATTACAAATTAAAATGATGAACTTTGTGAAACCATGCCATTTGCTGAATTTGAATTCAAAACAAAGCAAAATGCTGAAATATATGGAAAATAAAAATATCCATCTATCTATAAAAAGTAATTATACACAGAAAGAAATGAAGAAACCTTCCCCATGATAGAATGACTCCTATAGAAGCCAATTATTTCATCATTATCATCGCAGTAAAAGAGTTGCAAGCCCAAAGCCAAAATAGGACTATTCCAGTAAACCACTGTAATTTGTAAATATACACAAATTACATATTGGTGTGTGGCTGATGTCAAATTCTAAACCTTCATCCAGCTGCCTTTAAAATAGTTGGACATTTTTGAAACTGTCTGTGCCTTGAGAAAGTAAAAGAAGTACTGGTAATAGGAATTTTAATTATATTTTTTTATCAGTGTCTATTAACAAATCTCTTTAATAATAAATCCATTTATCTCCCTATCTTTAAATCTTTGAACTTTAAAACAGAAATCAATTAGAGAAGATTTTCAATAATAATAAATATCGCTCTATTGATATTATGTATTCTTAGATTATTACATATATCCATTTATCTATATATTTTATTTTTATAAAATGTGTTTTTGTGTATTGATTCAAATATTATATGTTGATTTATATTGTATGTCAAAAGGGTTTAATAGTTTTTTTATTCATAAGAGGAATTGACACATATACACACATACCTAGTAATATCATTATGCTTACATGTATATTTGTTGAGCATGAATGTTAAAAATTGGTAGAAATTTAGCATTAGGAGAGATGGAATTTAAAAATAGTTAATGACCTAGATTGGTGGAAAGTCAGGTCATTTGAAGCTGATTTCTTTAAATGCTCGCATCTCTCTATGATATGACTAACCTTTCTTTACTCATTTATTTTTTTAATATTATTTACTTTTATCAATATAAAATATGTTGTATGCAATAGGCAAGTATGTGTGTGCATAGAATGTTTATTTTTTTAAAAATTAAAAATATTTTTAAAATAAGAATTTTATTTATCTATTATAGACATTAATGCACACACATCACACTACATGATATGAACATTGAGTACATATCATTAAGGGAAAGGGGAGGATCTTTGATATTATTAATATTATTATTTAAAATATAAACAGTTTATCATTATTAACTATGTAAATTTGATATCTGTATTATTAATGATTAATCAGTAATAAATGTTAATTTGTTTTTATTAAAAGAGGTGTATATCTTTCTTAAGAGTTATTCATTGTCTTGTTAATTATGATCATTCACCATCACTGGTGAATATTAATCATTAAATCATAATTTAAATATAATGTTTTAGGTAGATAATTATAAATTTATAAAAAGCTAAATTTTATGTTGTGAGACTAGTTGTGACCATCACTATCCCTGATGAATATCAATCATTAAGTCATAATTTAAATATAATGTTTTAGGAAAATAAATATAGGTTGATAAAATATAAATTTTATGTTGTGAGTTAGTTCTAAAACTGTGGCTGGAAGTATAATTATCATCATCATTTTCATCATGTTTTTAATCAATAGTCTAAATAAATGTTTAATGGCCATATAAATAATGGTTCTCACTGTTTGTATATTATTTGTGAGCCATTATAAGATAATGACTACCATCAAGATCATCAAATATCACTCAAGGTTTAGTAAATTGCCACCGATAAACCTATAGTGTTTAATATGAGCTAGCAAGACCTATGAGAAAGTTAGAGATGAATTTAAGATGTTAAATCTTAAGTAATAATTCGTTTGATAATTTTATATGCACAACTAAATAATAAGGATGTTTAGTTTTCCTTAATGTTAGTGCAAATGTGATATGGTTCTAAAATACAAAATCCTACATCCTGTGATAAATAAGTTACCAAATGGGTTCAAACCAGGTACATCTATAAGTAGGTATATAATGTAATTTTATCTAGGTTTAGATAGCCTAGTGGTGCCCAGATAGATAGACCATATCCACAAACTTATATATGAAAAATGCTTAAAAGCACATACTAGCCATTATTGCTCTTATTTCTCTCATTTCCCCCCAAGCCATTCATTTTTCATTTTTATTAGTTACAATATATATGTAGTTATTTTTAGCACTATAAAGTATATAAAGTATAAAATTCTAACCATCCATCAGGTTGCAGAGTGTGTTTATAAGTAATGCTTAGCCCTTTATTTTTTTTTTTTACTATGAAAAACTCTTTGAAAAATCTTTTTCTGAAAGAACTATTTTTAGACTGTTTTTTCTTTTATTTATTCCTTCTTTTAGTTTTTATTCGGCTGTTAACTTAATAATATTTTTTTTTTCAAAACTTCACTCACCTATTTTGAACTCAGAAACAATCTTTGACACTCTTTATTCGTGTATAGATTTCTATATATATATATAAAACTATCATATTTAACATTTGAAGAAGAATGGATACAGAGTTCAATTTTTTTAATCTACCTACTAACCATGTGACGAATCTGATAATATCTTTTCAAGAAAAAATAAAAATGCTGAGGATTTTTTTTTAATATATTTTTTATTATTTCAATGCATCTTTATCAAAATAATTTTAACCCAGAAAAAAAATATATTTTTTTACATTAAAAGAAAACTTTAGAAATTTATATTCAGAACAAAAACAATGGTTGATTGAACTACAAAATGGAAAAGCTATTTATTGATTTTAAAATAGGATTTGATGATTAAACCTTGTGTCTACTTTCTTGTTAATCCTTCTTGGTTGATGTAATTAATTATGGGTTTTTACTTTCACAAGTTCTAATCATAGAAACAGCGCAGAAGAAAAGTGAGATAACAAAATGCAGCACGACTAGAATACTAAAATATACTATAAATTGTATAAATATGTAAGCAAATTTGAAAAATTTGTCTTCAATTAAAGAATGTTACTGCATTTCTACATCTTACAACTGTAAATCCCCGTATTTTAATAGAAATTTATAAAATCCAAACAAGGATCACAATAGCCAAAGAAATCATGAAAGGATTAAATTCTCGTTGCAGTCACAGAATATCATCCAATTTGGCAATATTATTTTTCATTTATAAACACACACATATCTACAAATAGATCTTCTATAAATAAATCTTATTAAACTTTATACTGTTATAGCTTATGACTTTATAAGATTTGCCTTTTTTTAAACGACTTTTATGATTATAAACTTGGCGTACTGCTAATATAAAATCTAAAACATATACTAATTTCTAATGAAATATATATGCATATTTTACAAATAATTGAAATAGTTTAGAATTTTCAAGTGTGAATTATTATAGATCATATAATATTTTCTAATGAGTTTAAGTTTTTTTAAAAAAATAGTTGTACATGTTTAAATTATATAATCTGCGAATATTATTGTATCTTATTTATGGGTAGTAATCTGTGAAAACTAAGTTATATATTTCACAACATGCACCATCACACATATAATATATATTAATCCAAACATGTTTATACTAAACTGACAATTATATAACTAGATTACTTAGTAACTAATGTTTAATACATCCAGCATTGCAATTTTTAAGGCTAAACACATTCAGATATAACATGAATCTTCTTTTTCTATTTATTATCTAAATCAACTTTTTCAAACTTTTTTGGTTGCACTCCAATTTATGATTGTAGAGCCAGCAAGTAATCCCATACAATTGTTTAAATAAACACACAAGTACGTATTTAAAAAATTAATTATATTTTAAAAAATATATAGATAGAATACAATTAGAAAATGTTATAAAAAATTTACAAAAAAAAAAAAAAAAAAGCACAAGAAAATCGAAATAGATAATTGCAAATGCATTTGTATTTTTGACATGTTTAATATTTAAAATGTATTTTTTCGTTCCTTTTTTTTTCTCTCTCTCTCTCTCTCTTTATATATATATATATATATATATATATATATATATATATATATATATATATATATATATATATATATATATATATCATTATCATTTAAATATTATTAATACATTATACAATGAAACTTTATCCAGGTTTAATGTAATGTGTAGTACATCACTTCTCTACAACATACCAACAAACTTTCTTATTTCATTCATTCATCTCACATGTGATTTCTTTCTAGATCTTTTACAATCTCTGAGAAACCAATTTAAAACCTCAACTTACCATTTATTATTATATCTTCTGGAAATGTGTTTCACCCAGCTCAATTTCAGTCTCTTAATTTTTTTCAATGATAACACTGATACCTATTTATTTCCTCATCTGTGTGTTTTGTTTTTGATCATTTCTCATTACTTTAAACATACATTTCTTCATACTTCATTGAATACTCTAAAGTTTGTGTATAGCTCCTCTATGAAGTTTCCAAGTCTTATATCTATAAGTAAGAACTGGTAAGATACATCAATTAAAAAATGTTTCCTTTTAAATGCATATGCATACTTTTTTTTAAATGTTAAGTTTTACTAAGGGCTATCTATTCAAGTTCAATTCAATGCTTAACATCATTCATTATATTTTTGTTTGTATTTTGATCTGCCAAGTTTTTATAGTTAACTCTTCTTATTCATGATTATCAATCTTTATTTTTTAAAAACAATCCATTGAATATAAGTCTTTTTAGCATTCTTTCTTATTTTCATCTAATAACTATTGCAACATTTCTCAAAGCTCTGAAGCATTGTCTGCAAAATCAAACACTTCTTTTTCACAAATAGATGACTTAAAAAAATCTCAATTTACTTTTATCCCCTATGATTCTCATTTTAATCCAAAACAACACATCTTATAAAGATGCTGTAAAATGTTTTGCAAACACAAAATCACTATCATAAACTCTTCTCAGTGTTAATCTTCTAAGTATCCCCATGTAATCTGATTACTGCTGTTGCATTTTGATAAACATTCTTCACAATATGAAAAAATCTCAGATCTATATCTTGCTTATAGAAAACATTGCCATTTCATAAACATTGCCATCTGCTCTGATCTTTAGCTTCTCTTCTTCACATCACCCCTGCACACGTTCTTATTTCATTCATCCATCTCACATGTGGTCTCTTTCTGGGTCTTTTACAACCTCTTGGAATACAGTTTAAGATTTCAATTGTCCATCTATTATCATTTCTATCCATCCCAACTCCACTTCAGTCTTTTAATTTTTCAATGAGGTCAGTAACACCTGTTTGTTCTCTTACCCATATATTGCATTTCGATATCTTCTTGTTACTTCCAACATGCATCTCTCCATACTTCTTTGAGTAGTCTGAAGTATTTGTATTGCTCTTCTATTAAGTGTCCAAGTCTCAGATCCATAAGTAAGAACTGGTAAAACACATTTATTAAAAATCTTCCTTTTTAAACACATAAACATATAAACATTTCTTCAGTGATTAAAGCATTGGATCATCAAGGTAAAGATCCAGGATATTATCATGTTTTAAATAATATTTATAAAAATGCAACAGCAACAATTAGATTACATAATGATACTGGGAAAGTCAACATTGAGAAGGGTGTAAGACAGGGTGACTCCATATCTCCAAAATTTTTTACAGCAGTGCTGCAAGAAGTATATTGTGGATTAAAATGGAAAGCTAAAGGAGTGAAAGTAAATGGAGATTATTTAAGCCATTTAGATTTTGCAAATGATGTACTTGTTTTTGCAAATAATGCTTTAGAGCTGCAGGAAATGTTGCAGGAGTTATCAGATGAAAGTTGGAAAGTAGGACTAAAGATAAATGTTAAAAAGACTAACGTAATGTTTAATGAATTTTCTCAAAATATGAAAATAACGATTGATTATGATGAGTTAGAAGAAGTTAACAGTTACAAATACCTTGGTCAGATTATTAATATAGATGGAAACATAATGGATGAAATTAATCATAGAATTAAACTTGGTTGGAGTGCTTTTAGTAGAAATTACTTGATGCATATATATTATTAAAAGTAGGTTGCCTTGACAACAGTTTACAATTATTGATTGTTATTGATATTAGAATTGTCTAAGTGTTGACTGGTTTTTAATGATACATATATTCATAGGTTTTATTTCCACTTTGTTGTTCTAACTTTTATAGTATATTAGTATGCCTGGAAAAATAGTTATTCTTCTTTCATCAGTTTTCTGTTTATCTCAGTGGACTTTCCGTGCAGAGCATTCTAAACACAACCATATTAAGAATTTTCAAATAAAGCTACATTAATGTAATAAGGTTTATGTTATTAAAAATCAGTCAAAACTACCTAAAATGCCAATTATGTTTATTAACATATATATATATATTTTGTAATGGAACGTACTTGCTGCATTCCATTTAAATTGAAGAAAGAAGGCCCCAAACATTGGGAAAGCCAAATATAATGGAATGTATCTTTATATATGATCTCAAATGAAAATAAACATATGAACTTTCGTAACAATAATCATTAGTTAACCAAGCCCCTAACTTTGATACACCAAATGTAATGAATAATTAAACGAACATATTATGCTAACCACATTGTGGCATCCAAATGTAATGGAACATACTTTTACTCCATTATACCAATCATCAGTTAACTGGGACCAACAGTTTGTGGTTCCAAATGTAATGGACAATATATCATATAAACATATTATACCTCAAATGTAATGAAACGTCAATATGTTAGAAGAAAATAATGTTTCAAACATTGGATGATAAACGTAATGGAATATATATAATCTAAATGAATCCAATTGTTGAGAAAGCCTAATATAATAAATTGTATAATTTAAATGAAGAAAGACAAAATTATCCCAGTTATATTTAAATAAATTGTTTATATGCCCTTCCAACTAGCTATACATGAAATAAATCTAAAATCATACAGAGCAATGAGATCTTTCATTATAATTTATTTTCAAGGTTGATGTGACTAACTAATCAAATATATATCAGAAACAAAGGGAATTCTATTAAATCCAATATATACATCTAATTATGTAAATTTATGTATATCTAAACATATCAATGAATAATAATATGTGTAAGTGGCCTAAAGACTAAACAATAAGTGAAATATGAAGTTATCCTTTATTAAATTGTGAATTCAATTAATTTCATAATGACTCTGGCATTAAAAGAAAAATAAGAATAAAATATTAATACTCTTTCAAATAAATTACAAAGGCATTACTTATAAAACAAATAGTACATCCTTTATTTTTATATTACGGTTTAATTTTAGGTAATATCAATGTTTTAAATACAAACCCAAATAATAAATATACATATATACTTGCAATAAGTATATATATATATATTAAATAGATAAAGTCATATCTGTGCTTAACAAGTAGGTATTAATATAAATACAAATCCATATTTATACTTTTCAGATATTTAAAATAATAAAAAAAAATATTATATACAGCAAATACATATAAATTATTGTTTTGGTATGCATAAGAATCATTATATAAAGTTAAAAAAAAAATGGAAATAAATTAATAATAAAACAATTTTTTATAATAAAAATTTGTGAATATAAATTTACTTATTAAAATATACATAACAACTCATATGCAACCCAAACTTATAAGCCATACTTTAAGATTTTAAATTACTTAAGTGTTAATTTTGAAACCTGTTAAACGTTTATTGCTGTTAGAAAACAAGACGCTTGAATTGAATATTTATAAAACGTTATATTTTTATAATGAAAAATAAAAGTAAACAAAATATCGATCTCAAAAATATATTTATATATCATTTATACATATAAAATTATTGACTACCTTTCAAAGTTCACATGTCTAGTTTTCCTTCAAAAGTCAACTTATTCCATTGTTTTATTTCTTTATCCATTTAATATTAGAATGCATTCTAGTTAAAGTGAAGAAACTATCACGTTAGAGAAAATTGTCAATTCTTGGATGTATTTATATTTTTATCCTTCT
>JAQFVV010013700.1:0-83263 GCA_028023455.1 Epiperipatus broadwayi | reverse complement strand
CAAGCTTCTTCTCATAAAGGAATACAAAAATGAACTATTGTTGAAGTAGGATGTTTCCAAGCTTCTTCTCATAAAGGAATTAATGAACTATTGTTGAATTAGAATATTCACAAGCTTCTTCCCATAAATGAATTCAAAATGAACTATTATTGAATTAGAATATTTCCAAGCTTCTTCTCATAAAGGAATTAATGAACTATTGTTGAATTAGAATATTCACAAGCATCTTCCCATAAATGAATTCAAAATAAACTATTATTGAATTAGAATATTTCCAAGCTTCTTCTCATAGAGGAATTAATGAACTATTGTTGAAATTGCAAATTAATTGTTATTTAATAAATTTTTTTTTGTTACTAAAAGTAAATTGGTTATCCAGTTGTCCAGTTTTGTTTATTTATCGCATCACTCACCAATTATAGCACTGGTTCATGAGAATCTCATGTTCTCTGAGCTACGGTTGACATAACTTGACCTAGGCCAGTCAGGTTGTAGTGAGATGGAACTCTAATGGCGCTCTTTGGGAAACCAAACATAGAAATATTTAGATGTTTCCAGTCTCTATGTACTACATCCTCTGATGAGCAGGAAATATTGTTGTAGGGGGGCATTAACATCTGCATTAAGAATATCAATTGATAGTTCCTTCCTGCAGCATGCTCATCAGAAAATTGTTACAACTGACGTAATAAAACAGTTGTATGGCGGTCCGGTTACAATATATTAAATACAGTAATATTCATATAATTTAACTTATTCTATTAGAAGTACTTTCGACTATATTCCTTTTAGTCTTTGTCAACTATATAACATTGAATAATCAAAACAAGGCATCATTTAATAACTTCTATAATTTCATTCAGTTTCATGACAATTCTTTTATATTAATGTTTGATGATTGATGATTCATTAACATTTGATGATTTTTTGAAAATTAATATATACTCTTTTATTTTACATTTATTGTGGAAAAGATCAATTCGATTTTAAAAACATAAAAATTATATAAACTGAACATTGCCACAATAAACATAAAATAAAAAAGGCTACATTAATTTCAATAAATAGTCAAATGTTAATGAATCGTCAATTATCCAACATTAGGATAACCAAATTGTGGGAAACTGAATGGAATTATGGGAGTTATGAAATAATATCTCATTTTGATTATTCAATGTTATACAGTTGACAAAGACTAAAAGGAATATAATCAAAAGTATTTTTAATAGAATAATTTAAATTATATGAATATTACTGTATTATATATATATATATATATATATATATATATCATCAAACATATCAATCCATTTGCAAGATGAAGGTCTCTCCAAGTTTAATCCATCTTTTCCGATCTTTAGCTTCTCTTCTCCACATCACCCCTGCACACTTTCTTATTTTATCCATCCATCTTGCATGTTGTCTCTTTCTGGGTCTTTTAAAATCTCTTGGTATCCAGTTTGATTTTAATTGTCCATCTGTTACCATCTCTTCTAGCAATATGTCCAGCCCTACTCCATTTCAATCTTTTAATTTTTTAATGAGGTCAGTAACACCTATTTGTTCTCTTACCCATACATTGCGTTTTTGATCTCTTCTTGTTACTCCCAACATGGATCTCTCCATACTTCTTTGAGTGGTTTGGAATCTCTGTATTGCTCTTTTATTAAGTGTCCAAGTCTCAGATCAATAAGTAAGAACTGGTAAAACACATTTCTTAAAAATTTTCCATTTCAAACACATAGGCATATTTCCTTTTAGTAGTAAGTTATTTCTACCAAAAGCACATTAACCAAATTTAATTCTATGAGTAATTTTATCCATTATGTTTTCATCTGTATTAATAATCTTACCAACTATTAACTTCTTTTAATTATTCATAATCAATCTTTTATTTTCATATTTTGAGCAAAATTGTTAAACATTACTTTGGTCTTTTTAATATTTATCTTTAGTCCTATTTTCATCTGATAACTCCTGTAACATTTCCTGCAGGTCTGAAGTATTATTTGAAAAAGCAACTATATCATATGCAAAATCTAAATGACTTAAATAATCTACATTTACTTTCACTGCTTTAGTTTCCCATTTTAATCCACAAAATATCTTGCAACACTGGTGTAAAAAGTTTTGGAGATATGAAGTCACCTTTTCTTACACCTTTGTCAATGTTGACTGGTATCATTATATAATTGAATTGTTGCTGTTGCATTTTTATAAATATTCTTTAAAATATGACAACATCCTGGATATATACCTTGATGATCCAATGCTTTAATCACTGAAGAAATATTTATAGAATCAAATGGCTTTTCATAATCTACAAATCCAAAACATAATGACAACTCACATTCATTTGTCCTTTCCATAACTTCTCTCAACACCCGGATATGATCTACTGTACTAAAACCACTTTTAAATCCAGCTTGTTCTCTTGGTTGGTGGAAATCCAATATTCTTTGTAGACAAGTTGTAATTATCTTGGTAAAAATTTTGTATAGAACTGAGAAAAGGCTGATAGGTCTGTAATTTCTAATATCTTCTTTATCACTTTTTATAAATATTAATAGTATTACTGCATTTTTCCAATCATTTGGTACACCTTTATCATTTAGACATTTGGTATATAATTTTTCTAAAAAAATTCTATTTCTTTACCTGTTTCTTTTAATATATCTATTATAATTCCATCATTACCTGGAGCCTTTCCTTTCTTCATACATTTAATTGCATGTTTCACTTCTTTATTTAAAATTCTGGGAAATTCAGAAGATGTAATAGAAATAGTACGTACTTGTTCTTTATAAATATATAATTCTTCATAAAAGTCATCTACCTACTTCATAAGGTCATCTCTCTTTTTAGTAATAATTCCATCTTTTTTTTATTGCAGATATAGATTTCTTTACCAATACCAAAATGTTGTTTAACATTCTTGAGACTTTTATTTTCTTCAACAGCTTTCCTTGCTATTTCACAGTTATACTTTCTTATATCATTTTCAACTCTTTTCCATACCATTTTACAAATTTCGAGATATTCATTCCTTTTTAATGCATCATTTTTGTATATCTTAATATTCATTATTTTCTTCATAAATTCTTTAGTCTCAGTAGTCATTTTATTGGTCAATTGCTGCTTTTTTCTAACAGCTATCTTTGTTGAAGTTTTTAAACATGTATCAGTTATTTTCATATTAATTTTATTCAAATCTGAATCATGTACAAAATCTACTAATACTTGAAACTGATTTGTAAGTTCTAATTTATATTCATTAGAATGTTTCTGAAGATTAGGTATATGAAGTGTAAAAACTGTTTTTCTTAATAATTTTTATCTCTCTAGTTTTGCATTAACACGTATCTTACATCTTACTAATCGATGTTCACTTCCTGTGTTAAATTTATTAAGAACATTACAATCTTGAAATATGTATTTTCTGTTAATCAAAATATAATGCAATTCTGCTGTACCTTAAAAAGGTATGTTCACTTATTTTTATGGTATTCATTCTATCAATAGATCCATACATTTCTGTAACATCCAATGAAGCAATAACATCATGATGTTATTGCTTCATTGGATGTTACAGAAAGTAAAAGTTTTTGTAAATATATGATAAAGTTTATTGTTGATTCTTTACAATTTTTTAATAACATTGTTGCATTTTTTGAAGGTCAATATTATAAAATGTCTAAAGGTTTGCCTATTGGTCTGCCTGTAGTTGCACAAGTTTGCTATTTTGTTTTATCTACATATGACAGTAGTATTTTAAATATGTGTATTTTTGGAGATTTTAAAATTTACAAAAGTTATGTGGATGATGTTTTTGTTTGTGGAAATATTAATACCATAAATTTGCTTGTAGAGGAATTAAATAAGTTGAATGGCTTAAAATTGACTATTGAAAAGGAACAGGACAAAAATATTAAATATTTAGATTTAATTATTACAAGAGATAACAGTATATTAAATTATAAATTAATAATTAAGCCACTGCAAAAAGAGAATATATAAATTGTAGATCAAAAATGCCAAGGATGTATATGGTGGCAAGTTTTAGATCTTTTTTGTTTTGGAATAAAAAATTATGTCATTACCAAAGTGATAAAGTGAAAAATATTGAGATATTTGCCAAGGAATTCTTTGATGTTGGTTATAAAATGGAACAAATGAACAATACTTTATGTCGATTTAATGAAAGTTATAATGATTGAAAGGAAATGAAGATTAATAGTAAACAATGGATATCTATTCCATTTATTTCAAATCCACAAGTGAAATTTTTTAAAGATATATATAAGAATGTGTTTAATGTTACATTCTACATTCCAAACAATATTAATAAATTAGTCAATAATTCTAAGGATGTCATACCTGTCAAGCAAAAAAGTAATGTCATATATCAAATTTTTTGTGATTATATGCTATCATATATAGGTGAATCTAGGTGCAGTATTGAGAAGAGATTGAGGGAGCATGAATTGTTATATAAGCCTTAAAAAGTAAAAATAATGGTGATTTAATGTCTCTTTAAGTTTTCTTTGATCATGAAAAAACATGTAAATATAAATTTAAATTTGATTTTGAAAATGTGAAAATTTTTTATGAAGAAAAATTAAAGAGGAAATTTTTATAAATAGGAATAAAATGCATTTAATAAATGGACAAGCTGCTAACATTAAAATACAAGATTCGTGGGATTTGAATTGATGACATTTTTTTAAAAAATTTAATGGAAATTGAGGCAGGTTTAAGAAATTAACCAATAGTACTTCTGTGGATTTAAGGATTCTTTATAATAGTTTGTAAAATGTTAAATTTATTATTTCAATTATAATTACAATTTTGTTTTAATTAATGGACATTTTATTTACATTGTATATATATATATATGATCACTAGATGAATATTTACCAATTGCTCTAATCAAGCTTTGTTTACATAAGTGCCGATAGAGATTTTGAATTCTATCTCTTTCGGCACATATGTAAACAAAGCTTGATTAGAGCTATTGGTAAAGCTCCATCTAGTGATCATAAAATGTAAACTTAAAGACAAGTTACTAAATTTATAACTTGTTTTAATTATATATATATATATATATATATATATATATATATATATATATTCTTTGTACCCTCACCATTGATAACTCAAGTCAATAAACATAAATAAAATAATGCTCCAGCTAAAACTTTCAATCTCAATATAAAAGAATCGAGTATTGATAACATGTTATGTTAATTTATACCTCTAGACTAGCTCAAATTGATAATAAAGAATAGATGGCTTGATTAATAAATAAATAAGTAATAATATAATAATAATAATCATGAGACATTTGGTGAAAGGTAAAGGATTAGGGTTATATTGAGCATATATCCCAAAGGATACAATCTCAATGGCATAAGAACACTATCCTCTCTTTTTTTTCGAATAATAATATAAATCCATAGCATCTTTAAGACTTTAAAAATATTATAAATAATTTAATATAATATTGCTAAATAAATTCTAAACTCTGTTATTTAAATATAATTATCTCAGGTTCTTTAAATAAAACCTCTATTTAATTTATAATATCCTGTAGCCAAGTATGATGAGAGATTTTGCATCATACATAACTACACCTAAACAATAATAATAATAAACAATAAATAATACTCCTATACTTAATCTAACTAGCAATTGTTACAATATTTACTACTCAATAATCTGGTCACTAATAGTAATAATAATGATAACAACAACAACAACAATAATAATAATAATAATAATAATAATAATAATAATAATAATAATAATAATAATAATAATAATAATAATAATAATAATAATAATATATAGGATATATGAGCACAGACTTTCACACAACCCACTACTCTCCACTCTATCTCATAACCCTGATACACTTGAACACATATATGTTGAAAAGATAAATAATCACCAATATACATATTCCATGCTAAACCAGCAATCATCAGTTGGTCCAGATTACAATCGCTACACATATATGCTATAAGTGCTCAGATATATATTAAGATAGCCAATCTTCATACTTTAATGGACAGGCTTCAATCTAATTGAAAATCTGATGATGGAATGCTCAAAGGCCACCCTGTGGCTGAGATGCTTGTCACACCCACGTTGACCTATGGTCAATCTGACCCCTCATGTATAGGACATAATCCATTTAATAATAATAATAATAATAATAATAATAATAATAATAATAATAATAATAATAATAATAATAATAATAATAATAATAATAATAATAATAATAATAATAATAATAATAATAATAATAATAATAATAATAATAATAATAATAATAATAATAATAATAATAATAATAATAAACTTAACTTATCTGCATTACCTATCACATATTTTCTTTGCCATAAAAGATTGTATACATCTATTGTTTCCTTTTGTGGGTTATGCCATCAAGCTGAGGAAACCCTATCCCATCTGATATATCACTGTAAGGGACTTAGGCAGATAAGAAATCTGATAACTAGCAATTACAAGAAGTCTAATTTAACAATGCATCAATTAATTTCTGCATTTAGAGAGGGATTAACACCAAGTGTCAGGGTAGCAACCTTTGTGCTATATGCATACTGGTGTACTAGATGCACCTTCCTAATTGGTCTCAATTCCAGGAGGCATCCAGCTACTTTCTCAAATAAACTTGCAATGATACAGAAAAGAGATAAGACACTGGCCAGACCTGACATTTATGCAGCAACCTGGTCATTACTTAAGATTAAATCAATGTTATAGTGTGTTTTTTTGAAAACCCGAAATCTTGCAACATCAGTGAATTTTGGGAATAGGACACATTTAAAAGAAACATACGATTCTTTTAGTTATTATGTGGCATGTTGAATGTATGGTATAATCTGATCAATATGTGGCAATAAGAAATATACTTGAATATATGGCAGCATTTTAAATAATAAATTATGACCAAAATAATATTCTACTATATGATTTTGCTGTGTGACATTCTGAAAACAATTATAATTATTTAAATAAATCATTCAAATTTATAATTTGCAAAATATGTTACATGTTTAATTATGAATTATGTGGGTCAAATCCTATGGTAGTAAGTAGATCAATAATAACACTGACAATATATATATATATATATATATATATATATATATATATATATTTGTTAGAGTTTATATATATATATATATATATATATATATATATATATAAACTCTAACAAATTTGTTTTATTCTATAAAACAATTATGTACAAATATATTTAAAATCTTAAAAAATCACAAATATTATATTAAAATTAAAACAAAATATACAAAATTAAAAATAAAAGAAAGATTGAGTTACAGATTTTCAATCTAAAAAATTATAAATATGTAAGCCTTCACTCCGCTTATGAATTTTTATTTAGGAATACATATTATGTACAATTACACTAATTTTAGTATTCTTCTACAATATTATATTAGGTTTATCACTAGATCAATCAATAGTAAATATTCTTTTACTTTCAGTAAATATAAAAAATATCTAACATAAATATTTATTAACCAAAACATATTCTTAGGTTTATTCTACATTAAAGAAAAATTAAACTAATAAAACAATGTTCATTCATGTATTAAATTAATTTTGCTTGGCACGATTCTAAGTTTATGATGTATGTTTTGTGTTCAAAACATAAAATATAAACATTAAATAAATTATAAGCATTCATCACATACTAATATACTTCATTTGATGTTTCATTATAAAAATATGCATTATTCTACAAAAACATTGTCGATTTCTGAAAAATCGAAAGTATCAAAAATATTCTAAAAATGTAAATCAGGAATAGTTACGATTCCTTTACCCTCAAAAATATTTCAAAAGACTAAGAAAAATTATGATTCCTTTGTTATTTTCACCATCAGCATTATACATTCAACATCCTTTGTATTTCTTATCAAAACCAAATCCTATCTTGCTTTCTTTAAAAAAAATCTATCTTTCTAAATTTATCCATTATTCATCTTTCAAAAATACAAGACGACACGATGTGTTACTAATGAAATTTCCATAGTGATGCTACACATACAACATGAAGGAATAACTAGAGTAAAGATTCAATAGTATAAAATAATTCAATAATCCACATAAAAATCAGTGTGAAGAAATAGTTATGACCTTGTGTAATACCTTAAGAAATAATGTCTTGGCTTTCTTTTAGCACTTACAGACCAATAAAATATAAAGATCAAACACTGTCCATGGAAATAAATACAAAGCACAGGGTTACATTAACTGTATTTGCATAATAACTTTTTAAATATAATATAGGCTAATTATTCTATCTTCTTAACACATCCTATTGTATAAGCATTCAGGATTTCACTTTTCTACTCCCCTGTCACTACCATTTAAAAATTTCAAATAGATTTAGACATTCAACACTGTAAAATAACTAGGCAAATTTCCCAATAATAAACAAAGTTGCATATTACTTTATCACACCATGACTACTATAAGAAAAGGTTTTATACACTTAAATTTATCCACACATACAAATGAGTTTGATTTAAAATATTCATTCAATATCAATATTTAAAATAAAAATAATATTGTTTATTTAGCAAAGAATCATATAAAAATTATCATCATTAATAAAGTTACTCATGTTTTAGCTAAAGATGCCGCTCTATGGCATGGTTTTCGTGCCAAAACTCATAAAAATGCTGTTTCCGCGGCCGACATGTTCGAATTCACGTTTTCTATAATACAACTTTTTTGTTGTGCTACAGAATGCAGGCCACTATGTCACATCACAGTACAGCATGTATGTCACATAGCAGCAAATACATTTTCTGAATTCGCACAATTTATAAAATAATTACGGCTTGATGAGAGAGTTTGTATTTGAATTGTATTGAATTGTTGTTTTCATGGTTTTTTTTTAAATTTTAAACTATTAAAATGTTCAGATTTTTTAAAGCAATAATTCTAAGACTTTTTATGATGTATTGTATTGAACTTTTATTTGGGAAAATGTTAAATATATATGTTTTTATTGAGTTGCAATTAGGTAGCGTGTCAAGTAATGTACTGTTAGTAACATTCCACAAGACAAAGAAGATTCTACCATCTGTATATTTTTGAAGTAAAAAAGAGAGGTACGAAAAAAATATCCAGTAAGAAAAGTCCAAATATACAGGTTTTTTGTAAATTTAATAAAAAGCAAATATTGTAAACATGTTTAATAAGTAAAGAAGACATTTGTATGTGTTTGTTGTTGTTTAAAAAAGTTTGAGTTACTTTCTTCTGTCTGAGTACGGTTACGATTTTGAATTTTTTTATTTTAGCATTGCAAACAAACAGAACACTAACCCTAAAACTAACCCTAATCCTAAAACTAACCCTAAACATAACCGTAAACTAACCCTAAAACTAACCCTAAAACTAGCCCTAAAACTAACCCTAAACCTAACCCTAAACTAACCCTAAATCTAACCGTAACAACTTTTACTTTTATTACAATTATTATTTTTTAGTTAAACAACAACAAAAAAAGTTGTAACATGAGTAAAAAAATATCCGATAGAAAATTGTTAAAAAAAAAGCCGTAACACAATTTAAAAAGTATACAATATAAAAAACACGAATCAAAGTGTAATTTGTTGATTTTATTTTGCATTTATTATTATCATTTAAATTGTATACGTTAATAAAAAATAATATTTAAAAAAGACAATTTTGTTTTGTTTTTATTTTCACATTACAAAAAAGCACAGAAAAATTATTAAAATCAAGGGCCCATGAATGTTCATATTTTATAGTTTTAGCGTGAAAATGACGCCATCCAACGGCATCTTTAGCTATAAGACAAGCACCTTAATAAAGTTAAAACAAACTTTACAATAAAAAATATATGCATATTTTTTCATAGTTTATATCATTTAAAAATAAAAAAATCTATGTGTTACTAACTTACACATCCATATGTTCACTTATTCATGTAACATAAGATAAATGTTTTTAACAATTCCAAGCAACTTTAAGAAAAAATATACATCATATAATAATTACAATAATTTAAATTACCTATGTGATATTACTATTTGTATATCATATTTTCGATGTCTTCCAGTCCAGTTTGCATAATATATAAGAATCAAAATATCATTCATACTGCACTCAGTGTAAACTAATGTATTTTCTAAAATGTATTAAAAAAAAAATTAAAAATAAATTGGTAAAATATTTTTTAAAAAATATTAATATTGTTAGAATTAAAAAATATCTAAAATTGTAACCGTTACTATATCCTATAAATAAATTCTAATTCTAATTGATAGTATATTTTAAAATAAATAATAAGGAAATTTAAAGTTCCTATTCCTCTTCATAAATGTCCTTCTATATAACAAGTTCAGTTAATAAACTGAGGGGTTGTTGTTGCTAAGTGATGAGTATTGACAAAATATTTTTTTTCTTCTTAGCTCTTTTCTCCCCCAGTGTTGTAAACTCATAAAAAATAATAAACTTTTTAAAAATTCAAAAAATCTGGAAAATAATTGTTCATCTTGCTTCCAAATTTTTTTAATAAACTGTCTCTTTCTGTTATTTCCTCACAGGATACAATAATTAATATGATATCACTTTAAAACATTTATTTTAGATACGTTCCATTCCTTCTGTGCACAAAAAATTCCTTCTTCGGCGAGAGATGCATTATTTTTGGTCATTTTCATAAGCACATAATTTGGCATAAATGTCTTTCCATTTGAATATTATATTTTAGCAAGGTACATGTAAACTAAACAGCCAAATCCAACTTTTAAAATATAAAAATGCATTTATTTCTGATATAATAGTATTCTTCTCTATTATCCATTTTTTCCTTCTTTGTAATTAAGTTGTAGTAATTAAGACAACAGGTTTTTTAGACATTCAAATATTCATTTGTTCAATATAACTTTTATTAAAAGAATTATATCCTTTATAACAGATATTTTTAAAAAAAAAATACTTCACTTTCAAGAGTTAAAACATAATTCGCTTCAATGATAAATATTTCTTCTTTTAAAATATTACAATTCTTTTAAAATAATATCAATAAAATATTAAAAAGAGAGAGTGCAATATATCTCCAGCCTCACCTCAAGTATCTTATAGATTTAACAGGTAATTTATACTTTAGTCTTCTCCGATAATTTTTTTTTGAATAATATTTTTTTAAAAGTTTTAAAATTTATAATTACAGACATCTCCACTATATAACACATACTTCTAAATAATATCTGCTTGCAATTCTGAAATGTTCTGCATAAACAAACAGATAAATTTTTATATAGCAGTGGGAAAAATTGTGCTTATATAACTCTTTGGTCTTTCATCTCGAATCTTCTCACACTAACAATATGCTTCTGTTCTGTGGTTTACTAATGGATTCTAATTAATCTTTCAAATAGTGACTGGCTGAAAATATATTAAGTTACTCAAACATTTTTAGTTGTACTAAATATTAATTTAATCCTTTTGACTTTTATAAAAAAAATTATACTAAAATTTAAAATGCTTGACTGTTAACAAACTACTACTTCAAAAAAAAAAAATTAAAACAATAACCAACAATAATGAGAACAATAATAATAGTAAACAATAATTGTAATTACACAAAGTTTTGTACATATTTTTAGACAAGTTTATTGGTTAATAAATGTCCAGATTATAGACATATTTACATATTTGCACAATTATGTATTTTTAAAAATCAGAATTAAACAAAATATTTAAACTAATACATTTTACCAATTCTTATTAGTTTTATGAAATTATAAAATATCCAATCCAAATGTAGCAATTTTAGCTAATGTTTAGTAGTTTAGAATATTTTCAAAATTAAATAATATTTATTAATAAATTTCTTATCATGTATAAAATGTTTCAATTCCACCAATAATTTTTAGAAAACAATTAAAAACTTTCTCTAAAACTATGTATGCACAATACACATATATTATCAATCATGTGATCTAATTTTCCAGACAAATGTTGCAATTTTTGAATTTACTGTTTGCATACAACTAAATAAATATTTAATTACAAAAAATATTACATTAAAAAATACTAAATGCAATAGTAAAAATTTAGAATAACAAATTTTGATATTTTATAACACTATTAAAATTAAAACATTTGATACACAATAGGAATCAAAACATTAATTAATAACTATTATATAATTTAATTACAATTTTAGAAGATTAATTTAATAACTTATTTGAATATTAAACATTGTATTTAAAATTAAGGGTTTTTAAAATTTTTATTTAATAAAATATTAAATACATGTCTTAAATATAACTAAGACCAGTCATCTCAACCATACAATATTAACTTATTATGCTTTTTTATTATTATTTTAACCCTTAAAACAGCTTTAACATATATATATATATTCTAAGTATGTTGCCTTGACAACAGTTTGATATTCGTGATTGTTATTTATTGTACCATTTATTTATATATGGTACAAATATATTGGTATTTGGGTAAAAGCTAAAGGAAAAAGTAAATTTAGCGATATTATTAAAATATGCAGTTAAAATTTTTTTTTAGTTTGCATAATTTTTTTTTAAAATGTACAATGAAAGTTACATTTTTCGTTCATATTTTTTTTTATGTAATTAGAAATAAAAGTTAAAATTTGAAAGAATAAATGACATGCAGATTACTAATCCAGATAAATTAAAAGAATTCCAAAAATAAAAATATTACAATTAGAAACTTTTTTTCAGATAATTAAGGATAGCAGAATTATGCTAAAAAATAAAGATTTTGTAATGTAAATTTGATAAGGAATGTACAAGATTATAAACCTAAGCACCATGATATTAATAACATGCACAGAAGTTTCAAAACTGGATTGAGGCATAAAAAAGAGGAAAACTCCGATCTGTTTTTCATTTATTTGCTGGTTACATGTTCTTAGAGTGGAGGTTTCCATGAGAGTGACCTGTTGCCATGAGAAGCATTTGCACAGGAACACTACTCACTTGCTGAATGAAGTCATCATGCAAGAATGGAAATGAAGCCTTGTGACCACCAACTTTTGCAGTGAAGGTTATCACAAGTGAGCTTCTTGCTTCAGCTATAGAACAGACCATATGGTGGCAGGAAAGACCAATTATAAGCTCAGGGTGCCATAAATCTTTACAAACTTACTGGTAAGCTAAGCTTTTCATATCTTAATAGTGACTAAATTAAGTTTGCAAACAATATCATAATATAAACTTGTGATATAACCCCGATAAAGACATTCCCAGATTTATGAGACATTTTGATCCATGAATTGTTTTATGAAAAGATAACGGAGAGAATGGACTATGTTAATTGTGTAAAGTGATTACCTGGATTAGCTTGCATGTCCTTTCTAATTTTATTTAACTAATTTTTCTTAAAAATATTTTAATTTGTTAGAATAAAATATTTTGCTTTCATTAACTTTTTCATTGTACATTATTTATGATTATTATTAAATTTATTAATTTTAGTTTATTAAGATTTAAATAAATAATACTTCTGTAAATATATAATATAAATATAATCTAACAATTCATCTAAGATTTCACAGTGTAATATCATAAATTAAAAACTCACTGAGTAATAAATGAATATGTTTATATCTTCAAGCTTTCAAGCCAAGATGCTTAAGACTGGCTTACATATATAAAAGTTAAGTAAAGAGAAGGGTGTATCTTCCTTTTCTTACCAAAATCTCTGTCATGTGTCAAGGCCTGATCGCTCTTCAGACCAGTGTTTAACACCTGATTGGTTGTCTGAGAAACAACAGTAGGCGCATGTGAAAGTCTAGCAACCTTTCAATTATTACTAATTCATCAATTGTTAATACAGAGTTTCTTTAATATAAATAAATAAAATAATAACTAAATAATATTTCCAAGAGCTTTCAACTCTTACGGTCCTTATCAAGGCAGTGTAAAACATTCTATTTTCTCCTAGGTGATGAATTTAACATTTCATTGTATTGGCCAGGAACAACTAATAGGAAAGCTGGTTAATTTCGAATTCATAGCACAAGATGAATTTTGTATAAGATATGATTCTTTAATTTTGCGTTTTTTATCATGTGTTTCATGCATTAATATTGTAAAATCCTTTGGACTACATATATGGCCTGCACTATTTTGATAAACATAAAAAACTGAATAAACTGTTTCATCTTCTCTTGCTCTATTATATGTATATTTATGTTGTTGAAGACGATATTTAATATTTGTTTTGATGAATTGTTATATTATATTTTATTAAGATTTGAAAGTATAATTCACCTTTGCCAATATTTATTAATTATGCTCTGGGAATAATATTTAGAAAATAATCTTAGTTGAAATAAACCATGACATACATTTTTTTAGAGTCATTTTCCTTTTTAATTTTCGAGACACGATGCGACAGATTTCAGCAGATTCGTATATAAATCCTGCTGCCCTTATAAATAGAAATAAAAAGCTGATTTCGCCATTAGAGCAAGTCAAAATAATTGGTAGGCCAGTTAATCAGGAAATATAGCTATGTTTTATAGAAATACGAACAAGATATTTTCTTATCTATAGTTTGATTAACTTTCACTAAATTTACAGTGAATAAAAGAAGGCCTACCAGATCTAGTAAGATGAGGAAAATATTATACTATATTGATATTGTCTAAATGTTGACTAGTTTTTAATGGTTATATATATTCTAATATTTTCATTGATAAAAGATGAATTCATAGTATTATTTCTGGAAGTTTTTGTAGTAAAAATATAACTAAAATAGCTGCTGTTTTAGTGCACTAAATAATTTTCTCGGAGTGTCTTTTTTCCCAAATCATTAGAATGTGTGTGGTGAACTTTAAAATCATTATTTTTTTTCTTTGCTATTTTTTCATCTTTAAATTCTATTGGTTGAGAAGTTTTGAAACAATCTCATCCTCCAATAGCTTTTTTCTAAATATTGTTAATTTTTTTCAATTCACCTTTCTCATTTATGCTCTTGAACCTTTTAACAATTTTGAATTTTGTCTGAGCAATTGCTAGTCATATTCAATTTTTTCCAGAATATTTATTTTATTAAAATTGATACCATGGTTAATTAATTTCATGTATGAATAAACAGCCGATGAAATGGATTTTTCTCTAACTTTCAAAATGTGTTTTTCCTTTCTTATATTAATTCAGTGATTGGTCTGTCCAATATATATATATATATAATATTATAAATCGATGTCTGTATATATATATAATATTATAAATCGATGTCTGTATTTCTTCAAAATAATATACGCAAATTTATAAATAAATATTTAAAAATATAGTATTTAAAAATAAAAGGAAAATTAAAGAGGCGATGTTGATATGTAAATACAAGCAACATTTGGTTAATAGGCAAGCAGCAAACATTAAAATCACAGAATTATGGGAAAGTTGACACCATAGAATTATGGGAAAACTGACATTTTAAACGTGATAGTTGACAAAGCCACAAGTTGGTTGAAAGCGCTCCTAAGTGACTGTTATACATATATATATATATATATATATTATAAGCTTTTAAATACTGTATTTTTAAATATTTATTTATAAATTTGCATATATATATATATATAATCATGAACAAACTCCATATGGAATTTTATATACATCATGGCACTTCAAAGGAATTTTATCTTTAGTATGGAAATGCATTATGTTTTTAAATGTAGTATAAACTGGGTGGATATTATTTTTCTTTAAAACATTATCAATTTTATCAATTATTTCCTCTATATATGATAGAACTGTGTTAAATATGTGAAGTATCAAAATCTGTTTATGAAGCATTTTTAATAGCAGAGATATCTTGTTGATAGCCATTTTTTATTAAGATATCTCTGCACAAGATTATTAATAGGACTTTTTTATATAATAAGAAACAAGATTTGATATTTCAGAAAGTAAGACAATTCTGACATATATAAAGGCAGTAACTGATAAAATTGGCAATGTTTTAAAGAAAAATAATATCCACACAGTTTATACTACATTAAAAAAATAATGAAGTATTTCCACATTCTAAAAATAGAATTCCTTTGGAGTGTCATGATGTATATGAGATTTCATGTGGAGTTTGTTGACAATCAAAATTAATCCAAGTAAGACAGAACACATTTTGGCAGTTACATAAAAATCCATTTCATCAGCCATTTCTTCCCACAGAAAAGTGCCTATCCATGCTATTAATCTTAATAAAACACATTCTGGCAAAAATTGAACAATATGACCAGAGTGTTAAGGGAAGTTATAAAAAATTTTAAAAGACCCAAGAGCATAAATCAGAGGGCCCCAATCTTATGCCTGTGGGAACCATAGCACCCACAGACCATTTTATGTGTGCCCAATAAAAAATATTTATCTGATACAAATAAATTTAATCTTTAAAATGTCTTATAAATTATTGTATTATATTGTAATCAAATTGTAGGGCATACTATACTTTTACAGTGTAAAATATAAACGTTAATTATATGTTAAAATTTTTATTTTTGAAATAAATATTTTTTTGTACAGTGTGTGTATTATTAACAATATCCAACTATAAATTTACATTGAAAAAATAAATGGTACATGCCACCATGCTCTTAAGTGCACAAAGGTTGGGGACCGCTGGCATAAATGAAAAGTGTGAATTAAAAAAAATAACAATATTTGGAAAAAGCTATTGGAGGATAAAATATTTTTAAAAATATTTTTATGATTTGAGAAAGAATAAACCCTAAGGAAAATACTTGTTATTGTACTGAAACACCAGATATTTTAACTATTATATTTTTACTACATGGAAGCTTCTAAAAATAATACTATAAAATCATATATATATATATATATATATATATATATATATATATATATATTTATAGAATATATATATTAGCTGCACATATTTATGGTTTATTATAGTTGTGTATAAAATATAATATTACTCTTATAATTCATTATATAAAAGTTTACTTATGACAATAGAATTATAGAAAAGAAATATTCATTTGATCATATAAAAATCTGAGTTCCTCCAAAACAAACATATTTAAAAATAAAACTATAAATACAAATTTAATAATATGGCATCAGGTTTAGCAAAGATTTAACTAAATGAAATATCTATTTTTATCATATTAAATTAATGTACATATCTCCAAAATATATGTGTTAGAGGCAAAGTTATAATGTTGAATAATTTCTAAAATTTGCTTGTTTTATATTAAAAGCAAATCGTCTCTGGATAATATATATAGTGGCTTTGAAAGTTAGTATTTTTTTAAAAATATATCTTTACCCTGCTTAGCAATTGTCTACTTAGCGATATTTCACAATAGTGATCATCATCCATTTGTACCCACTACTTCGATATACAATTGATTATTCACTATAATGATGGGGAAAATAAAAAATAAAAATTTTTGGCAGCCATCTTGAATTTTGCGTCACTGATGACGTCAGAGATAGCTATATTGAATTCATTTTATCCAAAAGCAAAAGTATATTATTGTAATATGTATACAGGTAATGACTTTGCTGTAATTGTATACACATGCAATATTTTATTCATAAAACACTTAAAATATCTATAATTACTGAATCTATAATACAGTATACATCATATATAATAAATTACACAGCAAATGTTCATCCACTTTTTCTTTTAAAATACATATATATGTTCTAGAATAATATCAACAAATTAAAACTCCTTCTCCTTTTTTCTTTTCAAAAACTTTATTTTCTTATCTCAATACTGAACATATACAGTATATATATTTATATAATAAAAAACTCCAATGTTTCAACATTGATTTGTAATTAAATAATGTAAAAGAAAGAGTAATAAAATATAGCAGTGTGAGAGAGATATCCTTGAAATTGACTGTATGAAGATAAACAGGTGGAGTTTTGTATTATATAAAAACTGTATATACAGTACATATATATATCAACAGATGGCGTTCTACCAAAAACACCATCAAGTGTATGTTTACATAAAGGTCAGAGCAAGCATTCACTATTTCTAACTTTAATTCCACTTTCAGATCATGATTTCAAGCTATTTGCTATCATCAGTGAAAGACAGGAATAAGAAACTAGATCTAAACACAAACTCTGAGCATTTATGAAACAGTTTCTATTCAGCTTGCAAGCATGAATCTTTTAGACATGTAATGTCTTCAAACTCAGCATAACAAGCCAGATAGCTATATGTGTCTGATATCTTAAATAAATAATTGACAATTATACAGTCAGATTTAATTAATTATGAAATTTGTTTGTGAAGGACTGCCATCATGGCAGAGAGCATTTCAGGTTTGCTAAATAAAGATATAAAATGATGAAGAAGCCAATATGCTATTATAGGTTACAACAAAGATAAATGAGGTCTGTTATGAAACTCTGGGTGGCTCTGCTAAAGGAAATTCCTGATATGTACAGGTAGATAAGAGAAATGTTGGCCCTCCAACCAAAGCCTGTCTCTGAATAATAATAAAATATGTTTAATGTGCTGGACATCCCATACACATCTTAAATGGCAATTCCCAAAAATGGATCCCTTGGTATGAACTACGTCTAATTTGAGAGAGTGTGAAAGATTGGACTAGTCACAGTTAAATTTCCAAAGGTCCTGATGAATAAGTAGCAAAGCAAAATACTAATACTAAATGAATGGTGAATGGTTGTAGCTATAAATACATAATGCCTTAGACACACACACACACACACATATATATATATATATATATATTGTATCACTAACAAAATTAATGACTTAATTTTTAATTAAACTATCTCCCTGCCATAATGGAAAGTCCCAGAAACCTTAGGCCTTTACTAAATGGATCATAATTTACAATACAAAAGGACAGCAAGAATTAAAACTAAAATATAAATTGCTTTTCACACGTTTATTAATAAGTTATTAAATAGTTTATAAAAGATTACAAAATAAGATTGTCTTTTAATTAACATAGATGGGGCATTGAATATCAAACTCACTTCTGATGAAGTTTGACATTATAAAGCATAATAAATTGTAAATCATAATTTTAATATTTTCTGACAAATAAAAATATGTATATGAAATATATACTGATAAAATTCTATGATAAATTTTACTTAATTGATTCACTAAAATTCTTTATTCTTTCAGAAATAATTACAGGGCTATTTTAAATTGGAGGCAATAGTAAGATACTTTTAACATAATTTCAATCATTCAAAATAAATTTATATATGATTTACAAAACTAAACAAGCTTTCTATTAATTAATTTATGGGAAGTAAGTCTCCTGTAATTATTTTAAATGAAGAAAATAGGAGGGAGAGGGTTGAAAGTTAGTTTCTCATTGAGTTTTATACTATTGTAAATAAACCAACAAAAATTGAAGATAAATTTGCCGCATCAAAATACTGTTAAGATCTTATAAGTATTGATATTTTAAATTTAATAAAATTAAAAGACGCATTTTAAACCAAGCCATAGAAATATTACACAGATATATAAAATAGAAATTAGTATTGATTCGGAAAACAAGTAAAATGGAATCAATGGCTTGTGGCAAATTGGATGTTACCTCAGAATCAATCAGTAGGCATTCCATGGCTTGAATCAGCAGTTACAATTAGATCATTCAGCAGGCTTCCTTGACACAGTATCATCTCCGGCTAGGTCTTGAAAGCATCAGAAAAAACATGGTGTTGAGGTGGTGGAACAGACCTCTGAGAAGCAAATGACTGATCTTTTCACCCTGTCATTTCTTTAGGCATGATGTATATATAGATTAATCACTTCTCTTCAGTAAACTCAATAATAATCCTTATCAAATTTTCCACTATTTATGTGTTCTGGTATTATCTATAGGATTAAATCTACACTGACCTCCACCAATTGTAATTGCTCTAAGCAGTTCTGTGAGGTTGGTACCTGCTTTGTAGGGAAAATCTAGAACTCTGCATGAACATGCCCCAAGGGTTGATTTGCTAATTAAAAAAAACAACAACAAGCATATTAAGTTTATCAGTCATTGTACTAACAAAATCTATTTAATTAAGGTTTAGATTAACAAAAATGTAGATTTTATTCAGAAAAATTTTAGGAATTTGGTACAATGACTTTCAAACATATTTGATATGAACTTAAGCAGAAATTTACAAAATATTTCTTAAAAATATTACATTGTTTAAATAATTGATTCTCAATGGTACATTGATTAAAAGATTAATATAAAATGTTACCCACTAATTAATTGAAGAAAATGAATTTTAATAAAGAATTTGAAATATTTGTAACATTTTATAGATATCTAGGATTCAATTCAATTTAATAAAATAAACACAATATACATTTTTACAAATATAAAATAAATAAACTAGTATAAAAAGGTTAGTTTTAATTATAAAATAAGATTAATGAAATATAAAAGATTATAATATTGATTAAAATATACTACCACCTATTATGAAATGGGTGTCAGTTAATAAAGATTGGGTTCAAACCCAGATTAGTGCTGATGACATTGGCACTAGGTGAAGCAGGAATATGTACTATATTTTCAGCTTCAATATATAAAAATATATATGTGTTCAGTATTGAGATAAGAAAATAAAGTTTTTGAAAAGAAAAAGGATTTTTAATTTGTTTATAATACTGTATACATATAAGTGTTGAATGTCTTTAGAAAAATTAAACTTTATTTAAATATAATGTACAGTACTTGGAATATTTAAATAAAGTTTAATTTTTCTAAAGACATTCAACACATATATTAGATAATGAAATACTCCAATATATAAATATCACAAACTTTCAGGAAAACACTAAATATGAATATTAAACTGCATGGGTATTTTTCTTATTTACGATATATTATTTTTAGAACACCTGTATAATTATGTAAAAATAGTTATTGATTTTCTAACTTCATTAATAAACATGTTGTTTACACTTAAGTTATTTCAAATCAAAAGAAAAACAACATTTTAAAACACAAATGTTGAATTAGAAAAGTTTAAAAAGAAATACATTGTGTATTTCCAATAAATGTTAATGATTTTCTTTCTACATGAATGGGGGGAGGGGGCACTATTAGATTACTAAAAATACTGTATTTATTAAGATTCCAACAATCAACTTATAGCAAATATAAAATAAAAGAAAAATAAACCTAGCATATGTTTTTAAAAAATTAGTACAATTGGTTTTTTTTCTTTTAAGATAAGTTGAATTTTTTTTTCTAAAGTTAATTTATTTACATGTACAGTAATAAGTCTTTATTTTCAATTAAATAATTTATAATTAAACATTGTTTTTTAATTTTAATAATTTTAATTAAGTAATAAACATAAATACAGTATACAGTAATATGTACTGCAATACAAAATTTTAAATAAGTGCTCTTCAGTATGGATTTTTTTTTCATTAAGATGAAAAACAACTTCTGTGGAAGAATATAAAAACTTAAATTCAAATTTAGTTTCTCGTTTTTTTGCTGTACTCTATTTTTTAAACAGTGAAAGTACACTTTTTTTTTCATAGTGATATAAAATTTTTCTTTTTAAATACTGTATACTGTACTTTATTTAATCATCATGGCCATGAAAAAATCGAGAAAATCTTTAAGCTTGGAAACCAAAGTGAATATTTTATGTCAACTGGAAAAAGGAGAAAGAAATCGTGATATATATTCATCTATGGGATTATCTGTGTCTACTGTTGCTACCATTTTGAAAAAAAAAAGACAAAATAAAACCAAGTGCTCAACTAATTGTAAGTGGCTCCAAACGTTCCAAAATCACAAAATCACGGCATCTTTTATTCAAAAAATTAGAAAAATTTTTCCTGCAATGGATTGATTCACGTAATCACCAAGGAGTGCCATTATCTTTTTTATTAATTCAAGGAAAATCAATAAAACTCTTTCAAGATCTTTGCCAAAAAGTGATCGATGAAGGAGATGAAAGTGTCAGAGATTTAGATTTTAAAGGCAGTCATGGATGGTTTGATAGATTTTGGAGGCATGGATACTTACACAATATAAAAATTACTGGAGAAGCAGCTTCAGCAGACAGTACTGCAGCTGCAAATTTTTTATCTGAGCTATTAAATATAATTACAGGAAGGAGGATATATCATGAAACAAATCTTCAATGTTGATGAAACTGGCCTTTTTTGGAAATGAATGCCTTCAAGCACATTTATATGTGAAGAAGAAAGAAAAGGCCCAGGTTACAAGCCAGCCGAGGATTGTCTTACTTTATTACTTGGAGGAAATATGGAGGGAGATGTAAAACTGAAGCCACTTCTTGTCTACCATTCTGAAAATCCATGGGCATTTAAAGGAATTGAAAAATCATCACTACCTTTTATATGGTGATCTAATTGAAAAGCATGGGTGACAAGAGAAATTTTTATAGATTACTTTAAGACTTATCTATCACCTTTCATCACTAAATACCGTAGGAATAGAAATCTCACAGACAAGGCCTTGTTACTAATAGACAATGCACCTGGATATCCTACAGACATCTCATATTATGTAAGCAACATTCAACTCATGTTTTTACCAACGAACACCACATCACTTCTTCAACTTATGGATCAAGGAATCATCACAACCTTCAAGTTGTACTATCTTCAGCAGCTAATGAAGCATCTTGTCGACACTTTGGATATGGACACTGATAACACAATTCCAAATCTCTGGAAAGCCTTCAATATAAAAACAGCTGTAGATTTTATAGGAAATGCATAGAATAAAGTTACTAACACAGCTCTTGAACTTGCATGGAAGAAAGTCTGCCCCCAACTCATTACATGCACTGAAGTTGAAAAGGAAACCACTTCAATCATATGCAAAAATATACTTGACTTAATGAAGAAAGCAGTATTTACAGAAGTTGATGATGATAATATTGAAGAGCTTTGAGATTCACATATGGAAGAATTAACTAATGAGGAAATAATACAACTGAATGAAGAAAAAGAAAGCTATGAAGAAAATATAATTGATAATCCTATAGAGAAAAATCTGGACATCAAGAAATTGGAAAAAAAAATTCATATCATGAGACCATGAACATCTTTTTGGATGAATTTGATCCTGACTTGGAACACATTATTACATTTAAAAATGCCTTCAGTCAAATAATGAGATCTTATAACATGTTGTATGAAAAAAAAATTCAAGAAGCACATCAACTATCCATTCTAAACTTTTTTTTCCAGGGATTCTTAGCCATCAACATCTGATGCATCTTCTCCAAAAAAAAAAAAAAAACAAGATCAGGAAAAGATTTAGAAGACAGCAATAGCTCTTAGAATGTGCAACTGATAACTCAAAAAATTAAGCTAAGTTTTTTTTTTTTACATATTTATATATACTGTACATACATATATAGTACAGTGTGTACAGTATGTACATATTTCAAGTGAATATCTGCATAATACAGCATAGTTTACACTTGCACATTACATTAAGGGTTTTGGTTTTACATATTTTTATACAATGCATTCAATAAATAATTTTTAATATTTTTTATTCCCAAGATAGTGTATTTTTTTAGCTTTAGGAACCAATCAATTTTTTTTCCCATAGACCCCATTATAAATACGTATTCTGTATACGATATTCTTGCTTAACGATGAGTTTTGGAGGAGCAATTGCCATCGCTAAGCGGGGTAAAGGTGTAATATGTTAAGTAAAATGTTTACTCATCAATTTAATACTTTTTCTAATTTAAGTTTATTTTTTATTGAATATTTTACATCTTGAATTTAAAGTAATGATTTTTTTTTTCCATATCAAACCATTAATAACTATTTTTTATATAATATTTTACTTTACAGCAGCCTGTTCATGTTCATATACTAGATAAATAATCACATAGTAATAGTAGTTGTAACGACAAGAACGTATGGAGTGGACATTAAAATTTCCCCTGTTCGGTTTCTTTAAGGCCTCTAAGAAAAATCAAAATGTCACTTTTCATACCTATATAGTAGGCTTTAGAAAAGTATAATATAAAATGACTTAATTTTTATTAATAAAAATAGAAACGTTTAGTTAACTTATTCTGTAATCAAAAACAAAACATAATATCTTAAAGAGATTTTGTTCTAAAGTTTTTGAATAGGAATTTTTCCATCTTCCAACAACGTTCTTACTTGCCATCGCCAAGGACTTATTTTTAATTTTGTTTAATAAACAATTATTGCTAAATCGTCAGAATAAAGTTAAGGTATTCAATCTTAAATATAATATTTTTTATTTGGGAGTTTATGCAAGTTTATAATATTATTTACATTAGTACTAAACTATATTGATTTATCGTAAAAATAAATAAATGCACTTTTATTAAATTTTTAATATTTTTTTTTTAATTTGTCAAAAAGTTTATTGTTTAATTATTTCAAAACAAATTACTTTATTAGCTCTAACTTTGAGAATTTCAAAATTAATTATTTAAAAACTGCTGTTTAAGTGGAAAGTTTTTCTACTCATTAACTACGCTTTAAATAAACTTTTTTAAAATGATGTTATTTAAATTTTAAAATGTTAGCAAAGTTGTTTGCAATTTGGATCACTCTTTAAAATTCATTATAAGTAGCGAAATATATAAACAGCTTTAAATTTTAGTTTGTTTGCTTTTCTGTATTTGTCAATTTCAAGTAAACATTATTTTTTTTTAAAAATAAATTAAAATTTCTCCCACAGATTCCTGCCTACGTTTCTTTTATATATGAATACACACACATAACAAACACTTTACGCATTTTGATATGCATATATACTTTATTAACAGAATTTTTAAAGCACTAATTTACATTTCCAATAACTTCAATAACTGTTTATAAATGGCAGAAAAAGCATGGAAAGTGATAGAGTTAGCATATAAATGAATCCTAAATATATTGCTAGCTAGATCAGCAAGTAATTTTGTTCTTAACCTGTGATGTTGAAGCATTCAAGTCTTTGACGCGAAAAGTGAAAACGTTGATGGCAAATTGGGTATAGATATTTCACTGATCCTCAAGGAAAATAGTGTAAGGGCCTACATCCAAAACTATCGTGATTATCACTGCCATCTTTACAGCATGCTTATGATTATATAATTTTTGAGATTTCAAACAATAGCTTTAAATTTACCAGTCATTCGTAAAGACTTTATCAGTCAGTGATGACGAAAAATTTCAGTAATTTTAGTTTAATGTTGGCCAGTTGGACAACGTAAATTGATTTAAAATTTTGGAAACTTTTAAACTATAAAGGTGGTCTTTAAAATTCAACACAGACACCAATATATGATATTGCATTTAAAAAAATAACAAATAGAAAATTTTATCACAACATCAAAATCATTTTAACTGAATTCATATTTGTAAGCCATTATTTTGCCAAATTTTAAAAATAATCTCCATTTTTTAGAGACAAAAGGGCAAAATTATAAAATTACTCAATATATTCATCAATGTAATACAGGGTCATATAGTTCTTAAGTTAAAGTTATTCTTAATTAATATAGAGACTATAAAATAATGCTCTGGATATTTTCTTTACATATATTATGGTATATTGCATTTGGTAGTTTTTTCGGTAGCACTGCAAATTCTTTTTATTTGCTGGTAGTATTTCTTAGCTAAATTGTGTTGACTTAGAGACTTTCTGAGGATAGTAATTAGCATACAATAATCACAAAAATATATCTGGAAAAATTATCCTTAAAAGTCTGTCGATTGATTATATAATTTATGTCTTTGGCACAAGTTAAATCTATAATTATTTCACAAAAAACATCCTCTTTATAATCCTTTTAAATTGTTGTTTATTAAATCAGGAGTCCCTTTTTTTTCTTTCAATGCTCACATCTTCATTTTTTTAAAATTTTTTACAAGATGAATATTTTAAAATAAAACAGGCAAAACTTTCCATACAGTAGTGCCATTCAATGCAAACCAGAGTAATCAATGGATGCAATAAGGTTTGGACATGAAATCTCTATCTAGTGCCTACTCATTCAATATCCCCAGACTAGTTTTTGACTTGTGGACACCAAAATGTATGGGTACTGAACTGACTTCAGATCTATATGACTATATAAGCTAATGAGCTTGGATTGAAAATATTATTGTGTTTTCAATTTTTGATTCCTAGTTTTGTAGTTAATTAAAACGGTAAAACAGATTGCTGGAAAGTTGCATTAGATCCTAAGACATATGTGCAGTGCTCTCAGATCCAAGGCTCCTCACTGATGAAAGCCACAAACTAGGTACTAGTCTGGGGGTATTGGATGAATATGCTTTACTTAGGGATTTTATGCACAAATCTCCTTGCATCCACTGAATACTCTGGCTTGCAACTGTATGGAGAGTTTTGACTGTTTTAACAGCTTGAGCAAGCATAAAAAATGGTGATCATGTGAAGTTTAGAATTTTAAAATAACTGTTAAAATTTCAAATTAATATATTTATCATTTTATTACAAAAGCTAAGACTTTGAAGTAAGAGTTTCTCTTTTAAATTTATAATGAAGTTTTTTTCCAATTTGTTCAATAATATATGACTGTAAACTTACTCCCCCCTCCCCCAATAATTTCATTGGAGAAGTTAAAAAGAAGTTATTCTTCCAATTTTAATATTTTAAAGCACATAGAAGCAAATAAGCAATATATAATAGAATTGAAATGTTTATCATCTTATTGTAGTTTATATGTTTTATAAGTATATACTGCTTCTTCAAATAGTTACATTTAATTATATTCGAATACAACATTGAAATCATTGCAATTCAATACATATATATTCAAACTGTCAGAATTTTTTACCGTTTTAATGCAAGACATATAACATCACTTAGCAACATTCACTGATTATAATTTTTGGAAAAAAAATGTAATAACTGAATGATGACGTCATCGAGCATACATATGAAAACATAAAGAAATATAAAACTAATAATATATTATTCTGGTTACCAAGGTTTTTCATATATTTCAATATGATATTATTACTAACTATGGAATAAAATTACCAGCATCACTTTAAAAGAATTCATATTTAGGTAATATTATTATCACACTACTTTGCATTAATAAAATAAATTCATAAAAAACACAAGCTGTAGAAGTGGCAAAACTGAGCAGCATCTATGAATTTTAAGTTACCGAATCTGCCATTCAACCACTGCTTACAACCATGCAGGGATACACATTAGTAACTAGTAATAACTCTTAAGATCTTAAATTATTAATACGTTTTGATTCCAAAATATAATATTTAATTATATATCAAAGAATAATAAGTTCTAACAATTAAAGAATAATGGGTGACTCTCAAATTGTATGTCAGTACATTTTTACATATGGCTAGATATAATTCTTAAATAGGATTCTAGTCACTCAATTTAATTCATCCAAATATATCGCAAGATAACTTGTATTAATTTAACATCTATTACATGTAAGGATGGTAATGATAAGATGTGGGAATAATATTGGTTCAATTGAAATGCATTGTGGAGGTTGTTCATATTTTCCGAGGCTTAAAGTTAGCTGAGTAATGTCGCGTGAGGACAAAATTACTCAATAATATGTCTATATACATACACAATATATAATAGCATACCTCAAATATTTATTTTTCTACTAATAAATAAAATTGTATTTGCATTCTCTTTGTTTCTAAAAGTATTACTTTATGTACGCACAGTAATTTTTGTAGAAGAAATATTTAAATTATTCTTTTTTTTTTCATGTGTCATAGCATCGGCCGGGAAGCGAACCTACTAACCCGGGACAACTGCTTGTAAGACAGCTGTGCTGACCTCTCGACCACCAACGTTTTTATTATTATTAAATATTACTCTCAAATTATGCGAGTAAACTAAATTCTAAATATCCAAATATATATTGTTATAGCTTTCTTTTTTAGTATTTGTAGCTTCCGTGTTTCTTATAGTAATTATTTTATTAAAACATTAACAATTTCGATTGAATACTTACTATTATACCTTACATTCATATCAATTTCGATTTATTTCTCGAGTTTACATTTTATTTAAATAATGAAACTATATATATTAAATTTAAAAAAAACAACAACATTTTTTTCTGTTTAGAATTTATAGACTAATTAAATGTTTCTTTTTTTTATTTTACTCAGAGTTAAATTAAATGAAAATACGTCTATTAATAAATTTTTCCGCATAATTAATTCTGAAAATAGAATTTCAAAGTCAATGTTCGTATGCAATTTTAAATAAAACTTGCGATTTAAATTAAATGACTGCTTTCATTTTATTTAAATCGTGATTAAGTTCTTACATTTTTTATAGCAATATATTTTCATAATTGTTAATATTTTTTTTTTAAAGATAATCAGTTTATAATAGTGCTTATTTAATGCGGTTTTACCATTTCTATTCGGGCAAATATAATTCATTAATGCTATTTTTAAGTTGATACTGAAATTTTAATCGATATTTCATTTTTTATGTAAATTATAAATACGTAAATGTCTTAAATATCTATCATCAAAAGACATTTTTAATAATGTAAATCATAAATGATTAACTTCTTCTATGCAGCTACATCTGAATTAGAACAAAATAAAAACGAATACTTATCACTATTTATATTGCTGATATACAAATAAGTATACCTGGAAGAATTAGAAATGCTTAGCTATTACATATAACTATAACTAACTAAATTATAATAATGTGTTTATAACCCAGATAAAATGAGAAAATATACAAAATGAATGTATTTATACAAAATGAATGTATTTAGTAAATTTATATTACATTATCAATAAATTCAAACATTTAAATATGAATTAGTACGTCAATAAAAGTTAATGGTTATATGCGTATAATGAACCACATACTTAAATAAGTTGAAAGATTAACAAAATCATTTTTTTTTTAAAAAAAAAGTATTATTTAAAAACTCTGAGAAAAGGAATATGAACACATAATTAAAACATGTTATATATACGAGTTGAGAAGTAAGAACACCAAAACAATGTGTCACATTTAAATGTACAATGATATACCAAGAGTTATTGATGCGTATAGGTTATATATATATATATATATATGTGTCTTATGAAATCGGAAATACCAAATAAATGCATTTGCAAGATGAATTGATATCTGGACTAATGGAAATACACACACTATATTTCACCTGAAAAACCAATGGGAATACATACACTTATGTTTTACCTGAATAAACAATGAATATAAATGTGCCTATATTATGGATTCAAACCTGGATTTGGATAACAATGAATAGAAATATACTTATTATGCTTTGACTCACCTAAAATTAACTGGAATAATAGAAATGTTCTTGTCTGTAAAGAATATCTTCATACATGAGATAATTTAAGCCACATTACATGTGACAACTACCTAAAAGACTACAGATCAGAATTAAGTAAAACTCTGAATTAAATAGAATGCTATCAGTTATCTTCATTATTATCTCTGTTGTCTTCATATATTGTATTCCTGTCTGTGAATTAACTAAATAACTAAAAATGTAAATTGTTAAAGAACTTGCATTCTTTAATTCATATTGTACTATTATTGGATGTATACAAAGAGACACAATGGACTGTAAATGAATAAAATAATTAAACTTATGCGTGTAAATACACATTTATACTAGACTGAATTATGATTAGTCCACACCCCCAGAATTGCTTACATTACCTATTTACCTACCTAAAAGAGATATATAGATATGGAACAAATAGTTAAAAATATTCATGCCGTAATGGTAGACGTCTACTTGATAAAAGACCCTTTGAATTCTTCACCCAAGATAAATTAAATTGAGCCTTCATTGGATATGAATGAACTTTTATTGGAAGGACATGCAAATGAATTGTTGATAAATAAAGTGCATCTAAACTTCTCACAATTGAACTGAAAATGAATCTTCACATGGATATGACTGAACTTTATTAGAAAGACTTGCAAATGAATTATTGATAAATAAAGTGCTTATTGGAAGGACATGCAAATGAATTATTGATAAATAAAGTGCTTGTAAACTTCTTACAATTGAACTGTAAATGAATCTTCACATGGATATGAAAAAACTTTGTTAGAAGGACTTGCAAATGAACTGTTGTTAAATAAATTGTTGTTACTTAAAATTAATTTTACTTATCCAGTTATTCATGTTGCATCACTTATTATTCATTACACTTGTTCATGAGAATTTCATGCCACCTGAGCTATGTCTGGCATAACTAGACCTAGGTAAGTCAGGTTGTAGTGAGAAGGAATTCTAGTGGCACTGTTTGGAAAACCAAACACAAAACTTTCGAGATGCTTCCAGTCTCTATGGTGCTACATCCTCTGATGAGCAGGAAATATTGTTGTAGGGAGGAGGAAACATCTTCATTGGAGAATGCTGATCAGTAGTTCCTTCCTGCAACATGCTCATCAGGAAATTGTTACAACCGAGGTAATAAAGGGGTTGTATGGGGGTCTGATAACATTTGTCACTCTACTGTGAGACCTGATCTAACTAGCTTATCCATATGCATAAAACAGCTAGAAATGAATAATAAATAAAAAAAGAAGAAATGGAAAAGGTGCAGTGATGTGATTTATTCAAAAAGGGTAGAAAAATTAAATTTTAAAAGAGTAAATAAAAATGAATGGCATAAATGATGAATAGACGTAACAAAGACTTGGAGTTAAATCATAATGTGGATGGAGAGAGAAGCTTATCAAAATCGAAATAAAAAATACAAATAAAGTAAAATAAAAATATTGATGATAACCAGATCAAAAACAAAAAAGATGATGAATACAAAAAGTATAGACAATCTCCCTGCAGAAGAAAATAAACAAGAAGTCAAAGCAGACAATCAAAAGCAGTTACAGTAAACAGGAGATGTCCATGTTAGCCCAGTTAAAGGAAATGATAAAAGAAAATAATAAGTAAAGAGAGGAACAGAGAGAAGAAGATAACAAGAAAAGAAAGAAAGATAAAAAAGAACACAGAGAACAGAGAGAAGAAGACAAAAGAGAATTGAAAGAACATCAGAGAAAAAACCGCAAGCCAAAATGAAAAGTTCAACCAGTTAATAAAAGAAAAGACTTAACAAAATATTAAAAATTAAGAAGGAAGTGGTTGAGAAAGTAAAAGGCTCACTAATAGAGCAAGAAATGAAAATGATCCAGATATGTGAGGCCATGGATACAAAAATAATAAGAATCCAAGAATCCATGCAGAAGAAGGTGGATATATTGACCACCCAGATGAAAGAGGTAGAAATAAAAAATAGCAATATATTGCCTAAACAAGGAAAGGCAGAAACAGTCCCAAAATAAAGGCAAAAAAGATAATTATCAATTTAGTCATGAAATCCCTATAACCAACCAGATGTCTGGAATTGTAAATCAATTTTTAAAAATCAAAACTTTTTCAGGGAGCTGTAATGAAGCACCTATAGATTATGTAGAAAGTTTGGAGAGGTTCTTTAGTTTAAATGTTTTGACAGAAGAGGCAAAACTGGCAATAGCATGTAGTCATCTCCAAGGTGTAGCGCAAGCATGATGGGATTCACTGTTGACCCAATCTACAAGTTTTGATGATTTTAAAGAAGCACTAATGAGCTGTTATTGGAGTGATGATTATCAAGAAGGGATTAAATACAAGATATCCCAGGAGAAATGTCCACCTGGAGAGCCTTATACACCCATCTTTAGAAGACATGTGGCCAGGTTAAGAGCCTTGACATCTGACCCCCTATCTGATCTCCAGATTATTGCATTGACATGGCACAGCTTCCCAAGTTATGTAGAAAGAATGCTAATTGGGACTCATCATCGATCTATTGATCAGGTTGCTAAACTATTAACAGCCTATGATAGCTGTGGTGCATCAGCAACCAAAGAATGAGGAACAAAGCAACTACAAAACAATAGAAGAGATGATGGACCCAGAATAGGAGCTATCAGATACAAAAAGAAAATGCCTCATCGAAAATATAGCAACTATGACCCACCACCATTGTATCATAACCAAAGAAATGTAATACCACCATTGAAAATGCAAAGAGAATATTCAACAGGCAATATGCACAGCCCATACCAAACCTGGGTTATAAAAGAGATCCAATAGCAATGATAACTTGCAGAAAAGTGTGGCTAGAAATGCAAGCCACCACGATGATGCATGGTCTGAAAAACACCCAAACATAGGACAAAATAGAAGTCCATCTTCTCAAAACAAAGAAAGATGCCATAGAAGAACTGATCATGATCATAAGTCTCCCAAGCCAGGCTATAGTTACAATACAGAGCAATAGAATAGAGATAGATGATGGAAGAAGTTTGTGAGTGGCATGTAGTGATGCATGAATTTGGGTTTTTCATGTCAGGGGGGATGGATGATTGAGCAGAGCTGCTGGATGCATTGTGTTTATAAAGCTCTGAAGTATATGCTCAGCACTATTCAGACCTGGAAGTTGAGATTCTAGAGAAGTCCAGCGGTATGAATATATAGACCTCATGAATAGGCCTTGGTCTCATGAATAGACCAAATGAATAAGCCTCTAAGAATCACAGAATCTAAGCAGGGTTGGCTCAGCACCAAATTTTTTTGGCTCCTACTCTTAGTTAGTTGATCCCTCTAGGTACAAGAGAGGTAGTGCTTAAAAATGAGAAATTTTCTCATGATGTCATGGGGCAGTGTGTACAATTAGTTTGTGTTTGTCTATTAGTTTGTGTTTGTCCATCTGCTTACTCTAGCATTGGAGGATACAGTTCAGGTATTCACTCTTCTGGCTCATCTTACCAAATTCATCAGAAAATCTAAAACCAGTAAAGATGCAGTAATGAGAAATGATGTGTATAGTATGTGGAATAAAATCATACTTCCAGGCGATTTCATCCCAAAATTTGATGGGGTGCAATGAAACAGAAACTCTGTTTCATGTATGTACGTATTCTAAGAGCTATTTTATCCTTCTACCTAAAAAAAAAAAAGGCAGATGTCTATAAAGAAGTTGATCTTATATATTTTTTAAATATAAAGCAAAAAGTTTATAAATTTAAAAGAAAATCATTATTTTCTATAACTGAGAAAAAAAAGATCATTGATTTTATAATTTTAGATTATGATGTAAATATGTCACTAAGTATTTACTTAAAGCTGGCATTTATTAAAAATAGTACATTTTAATTTTTAAAAATGATGTTGTACAAAATATAATATTCACTTGAGGCAAAGTTATCAAATTAAAAAAACATGGCTTAATCCTCATGATTCCTTATCTGTCCTGCTAAAAGTAGTATCCAATTTTATGATGAGAAAAGCACTCAGGTGTAAATGAAAGCTGTGTAACAAATCAGATATAGTGGGAGTGTTGTTGAATCAATCCAGAGATCAGAGTATAAATAGATGAGTTTGAAGTTCAGAGGAGATTAAAATAAAAGGAGATTAAAATAAAAAAACAGTAAAAAGTAAGAAAATTGAATGAGGTAAAAAGTTAAATTTTTTAGCTAAGTGTTGCTTAACTGTTTAGATGACAGCTGATTTTAGTTACCTTGGAATATAATATTTACAGCCACACTGCTAATGATGAAAAAAGAAAGTATTAATAAGGAAATCATAAGAATGGAAGTCTAATCGTAATAGCTTCCTCTCTTCATCCATAGCCATGATTTTCCAAGATTTGCTTGAGTGAACACCATGGAAAGTAAATAATGCCATTCAGCTTAAATAAAATGATCCCTTTTTGAAATGCAGTAGTAATCTGAAGTGAAGGAACAAACTGGATAAAATGAAGGTAACAATTTCATGAAATATTCAATACTTAGATGTGTTTATAAAAACAAAACATCTTTTTTAAAATAAATTATGAATAATTATAGCTATGTGAAAATATGTTTTATTGGTGATAAATTATAAATATGTAAATGTCTTAAATATTTATAAACAAAAGGCATTTTTAATAAGGTAAATCATAAATGTTTAACTTCTTATATGTCTTAAATATTTATAAACAAAAGGCATTTTTAATAAGGTAAATCATAAATGTTTAACTTCTTATATGCAGATACATCTGAATTAGAATAAAATAAAAATGAATACTTATCACTATTTGTATTGCTGATATACAAATAAGTATACCTGGAAGAATTAAAAATGCTGAGCATATAACTATAAAAAGTTAAATTTTTTAGCTAAGTGTTGCTTAACTGTTTAGATGACAGCTGATTTTAGTTACCTTGGAATGTAATATTTACAGCCACACTGCTAATGATGAAAAAAAAGTATTAATAAGGAAATCATAAAAATGAAAGGCTAATCATAATAGCATCTTCTCTTCATCCATAGCCATGATTTTCCAAGATTTGCCTGAGTGAACATCATGGAAAGTAAATAATGCCATTCAACTTAAATAAAATTACCCTTTTTGAAATGCAGTAGTAATCTGAAGTGAAGGAACAAACTGGATAAAATGAAGATAACAATTTCATGAAATATTTAATACTTATATGTGATTATAAAAACAACACAAAAAAAACATCTTTCTTAAAATAAATTATGAATAATTATAGCAATGTGAAAATACATTTTATTGGTGATAAATTATAAACATGTAAATGTCTTAAATATTTATAAACAAAAGGCATTTTTAATAAGGTAAATCATAAATGTTTAACTTTTTATATGCAGCTCCATCTGAATTATAATAAAATAAAAACGAATACTTATCACTATTTGTATTGCTGATATACAAATAAGTATACCTGGAAGAATTAGAAATGCTGAGCATATAACTATAACTAACTAAATTATAATAACATGTTTATAACCCAGATAAAATTAAAAAAATTACAAAATGAATGTATTTAATCAAAATGAATGTATTTAGTAAATTTATACTATATTATGAATAAATTCAAACATTTAAATACGAATTACTCCGTCAATAAAAGTTAATGATTATATGCGTATAATGGACCACATACTTAAAAAAGTTGAAAGATTAAGAAAATATGTTTTTTTTAAAATTTTATTTATTATTTGAAAACTCTGAAAAAAAGAATATAAACATGGAATTAAAATATGTTATATATACAAGTTGAGAAGTAAGAATACCAAAACAATGTGTCATGATTAAATATACAATGATATACCTTACAATGATATACCTAGACTTATTGATGCATATAGGTTATATATATGTCTTATAAAATCGGAAATACCAAATAAATGTGTTTGCAAGACAAATTGATATTTGGACAAATACATATACTTAAATTTTACCTGAATAACCAATGAATATAAATGTGCTTATATTATGGATTCAAACCTGGATTTGGATAACAATGAATAGAAATATACTTATTATGCTTTCACTCACCTAAAATTAACTGGAAATAGAAATGCTTTTGTCTGTGAAGAATATCTTTATACATGAGTTAATTTAAGCCACATTACATGTGATAACTACCTAAAAAACTACAGATCAGAATTAAGTGAAACTCTAAATTAGAATGCCATCAGTTATCTTCATTATTATCTCTGTTGTCTTCATATATTGTATTCCTCTCTGTGAATTAACTAAATAACTAAAGATGTAAATTGTTAAAGAACTTGCATTCTTTAATTCATATTATACTATTATTGGATGTATACAAAGAGACACAATGGACTGTAAATGAATAAAATAATTAAACTTATGCACGTAAGTGCACTTTTATACTTGACTGAATTATGAATAGTCCACAAACCCAGAATTGCTCACATTACCTACATCTACCTGAAAGAGATATACAGATATGGAACAAATATTTTAAAATATTCATGTCATAATGGTAGACATCTACTTGATAAAAGACCCTTTGAATTCTTCACCCAAGATAAATTAAAATGAGCCTTCATTGGCTATGAATGAACTTTACTGGATGGACATGCAAATGAATTATTGATAAATAGTACTTCTAAACTTCTCATAATTCAGCTGAAAATGAATTATCACAGGATATGAAAGAACTTTATTAGAAGGAATTGCAAAGGAATTGGTGTTAAATAAAATTGTTGTTACTTAAAATTAATTTTAGTTATCCAGTTGTTCATGTTACATCAATTATCATTTATTGCACTTGTTCACGAGAATTTTATGCCTCCTGAGCTATGTCTGGCATAACTAGACCTAGGTAAGTCAGGTTGTAGTGAGAGGGAACTCTAGTGGCACCGTTTGGAAACCCAAACATAGAAATTTCTAGATGCTTCCAGTCTCTATGGTGCTACATCATCCGATGAGCAGGGGAATATTTTTGTAGGGGGGGGATAACATCTGCATTGGGGAATGCGAATTGATAGTTCCTTTCTACAACATGCTCATCAGGAAATTGTTACAACAGAGGTCATAAAGGGGTTGTATGAGGTCCAATTATACTATATATATATTGTACTTGTCAGAATTGTATGTTCATCTAACAAGATCCAGAATCTAGGCAAAAGAACCTTAAATTCACTCATGCCCAAGATACACAGGTCAGGAGCAATCATACATTTTGCCCTATTTACCCTTCTCTAAAACTATAATATCATGAACAACATTTCTGTTGATAACAGATGAATTTATTAATTCCAGTCTGGAGACTCAGCAGAGAAACAAGAGATCTACAGGGAAATATTGGTCCCACATGACTTGAAACCCCTAATAGGAAGTTCTATCTTCTAACTATATTACTATTTTGCTGAAAATCATTAATAACTGTAATAGACTGGCTTAAGATCAATAGACTCTATGATATATAAAGCAATCTAATTGGTAATGTGCATGCATATGAAACACCCAATGATTAAAATGTTAATTTATTTATAATAATAATAATAATAATAATAATAATAATAATAATAATAATAATAATAATAATAATAATAATAATAATAATAATAATAATAATAATAATAATAATAATAATAATAATAATAATAATAATAATAATAATAATAATAATAATAATAATAATAATAATAATAATAATAATAATAATAATAATAATAATAATAATAATAATAATAATAATAATAATAATAATAATAATAAATAATAATAATAATAATAATCGATTAGTACCAGGGTTAATATATATGGGTAATATAATTTAAATAAATACACTGGAAAATCTATTGAAACATACATAATTAATAACATCTGGGTTTCATGTAATTATTGGTAGTGATTTGTGTATTCTAAAGGTTACAAATTAGAACATAGATTAATGGTTAAAGAATATGCAAGTACAGGTTACATATATGAATAAAAGTCAATGAATAATCAATACAATTGCAGCTTAATATGCTAATGTAAGATATCAAAATTACAATAATTTTTTGATTTTTCAATGTCATGATATATTCAAAAGAAAATAAATGATCTTACTGAACAAAGTGGGATTTGATTTACACAATTTCTTTCTATTAGATTATTCTAACCATGCATAAAATCATTTCATAAATTACCAAGTTTATTCAGTTAGTAATTACACTTCATCAATCATTTAAAAGAAATGTTTTTTTGTTTATTTTATCAAATAATTCTGATTTGAGAGCATTTATTGGAGGTTATTACATAGCATATCTAAAGATCATTTAATAAGTGGGTGGATAGCATTATGACTTATAGATTAATAGTGGACAATATAAATAATTATTAATAATTTTAGGATGAGAGACTTCATCAACTTAAACAAACAAGAAACTCATCTATATTTATGACAGACTGCACCTGAAGAAATGCTTGGTAGGATTACAACCTGACACAATCCTCACATCAGTGCTTCCAAACTCCATTATGAAATATGCCTTTACAAAGTGATCTGGGACCTCCAGGTATTAGTTTGAATTTTATGTTATTAAGGGTAAGCAATGCTAATAGAAATCAGGTCCATAATGATGCTGATATGATAACTAAGGCCCTCGTAATTCAATAAAATCTAGCATAATGGCATGAAATAATTTAACCCAGCCTTATAGGTATGCAATTGACTTTAAATATTAGTTAGAAAGTCAAACATAAAAATAGATTAAATATATAGTTCCCTTCACTAAACAAATATTAATATGCTTAATGAGTTGGAAAATTACATAATATTCTCATGCTAGATGGTGTGAGATGCTAATAATTGATTATTAGTAAAGGTAAGATCACTAAACTTTATTTACATAATATAAAAATTCACTAAATCAATAGCATTAATATAGTAATAATTTGATATCTTAAATAAGGCAGTGGATAGTTTGCCATTAACCTATAAAACAATTTAGTAACATTATTCAATTGAGCAAACTTTAAGTTGGTAAGAAAGCTTACATTTAGGTATTTACAATTCCATACTGGCGGAATAGAACATTAAGATAAGATTGGTTCACTAGATTGAATTATTAGCATATTAAATAAAATATAATCAACATAAAATAAAGTTAAAAGTTTGCCACAGTTGAAATAATAAGATAGCATGAGTGAAACCCAGTGAGTATATTTAAAAAAGAAAAGCTATAGATTCGTGAATTAGATTTTACAGGGAAATAGAAAGTCATTACTTTGAGATTTATGATAATTGGCACTACATCACCGATCATAAAATGAACAGAGTTACATTGTACTTTATATAAATTAATGCATAGAATAAATTAATACATAGATGGAGATTTTAAAAGTTCATATTGGTGGCAGAGACAGGATTAGCTTCTGTTATTTGAAGACTTGATGGCTGTAGAGGTTGATACATGTATGGGAAATATTATGTGAAAAACATGGTCAGCAATGCAGATTTTTGGAGAAATAATGGTTGGCATCCTTTAAGAGTTAAATGAACATTTGATTAAGACAGTCTTTAAGTGGAGATGGCATAGCAGCATAGCAGTATGGAGGTGATTTTGAAAAGATCAGGAAAGTAAATTTCTTCCACTACTCAGAAGTCATATTTTAAAAATTTGAGTGATGCAGGTTCATTCTGCAACACTATCTGAAAATAAAGCACAGAGTGACTAGCACAGAATTTTGAGCTGTATTTATATGCCACCAAAACCTTCTAGAACTTTCTATTTACCCTGCTGCTGGTGAAGCTCAGATGAAAATTAACTGACTTGACTGCACTTATCCTTTGTTAACGGTTACACTTTAAAAATGACAACTAGTTAAGTTCAAGAGAATATTGTTTCAATCTATTTCGAGTTGGAAATAGATTCAGAGAGATATTTTCCACTAACGTAGGATCTTTTAAAATAAATCTACTTTTTAGACATTTCAAATTTAAACAAGGTACGTTCTTTTGTTTGCAAATTTCAGTTATATTAATTACTCTCGAGAATATTCTCTGAGATTATGTCAGCTTAAATAAAATAATACACGAATTATAAATGCAAAGAAACAAAATAGTAAATAATATATAATCATAATAGTTGCAGCAATCTGTGATACATACGCACACATACACGACTATTTACAGTGGTGGAAATTTAAATATTTACGAATTAAAGTAATATTATTTAATCAAAATAATGCTTAACTAACAAAAGAGGGGTGGGATAATCACGTGTATATGTGTACTTGCACTCTCTCGTGATTAACGAATATGAAAATGGGTTCGAACCTCTGGTTGAAGGTTCGTAATATCACCAGACAGTGAAGCAAAAATATGTATAACAGATTTTACTGCTTCAATATATATATATATTCATTAACTTCAAATGCCAATTTAACAATCTGATCTGCAATACTAGATCAAATATCAACATATCCATCAATATGGATATGGATAATATATCAATCAGATTTATGAATTAGAGATCTGTTTTCATATAAATTTGGCAGATAACTAATTCTAATATTACTTTTACTGAAAGAATTGCATTAGGTATAGTAATTCACTTATATTTCAATTTGTTAAATGTAGCATCAAAGAATGAATCATAGTATTGATTAAGTAGTTGAATACTATAGTGATATGTTGTTATCCATCTGAATTTTATGTTTTTTTTATATTATTGAGCATAAGATCAATATTATCATGAAATATTTATGAAAATATATATAACAATTTAATATACAAGGGTCAAAATTTCTGCACTCACTATTTTGACATCATCTTTTTTAGTTAAATACCTTATGTTAATTAGAATAGAACCGTATTTCCCAAACTATTTTTTGTGGAATATCATAATCTACTGAAATTCAATAAGTTTTCCACGAAAAATTGTAAAAATTAATATAATTATCATGTAAATTTTAAAAGCTGCACCAAGTTGAAATATGTTTGACAGCTGAAATATATTGGAAAGGCAATCAAAAGTGGGCATTGCTTACCATGGCATCAACAGTTGTTAGCAGTTTCTGAAAGTAAGCAGATGTCTTTGCCAGAAAAACTGATACCATCACAATACTTGTTTATCAAATGCATAATTTTATTATTGTATTTAAATATGTAAGTTTATTATTGTTATGAGCCTTTATTAACACTTTTGACTTAGCTAATATAATATATTTGAGTTGGTTCATATAAATATTGAGACTGAATAATTTTTATAATTATTATATATATTTTTATAATACTCACTAATTATTTCTTATCATAATTGCATGAAGTATTTATTTTGACATTGTAGTTTTCAGCAATTTTAAATTTGGTTTTACATATTACAATCTTATTTATTTCACAATCTTTAAATTTTAAGACTAAACATTTTATCAAATTATTTTTATTAATTTATTTTATGTTACTGACAATTTTTGATATTTTTTTGATATTTATTTTTGTGTGTTGCAGTCATTTCTATAGCACAATACAGTCCTTACCCATGGGTTCTTGATCAAAGGAAGAAACCTCAAAACAAAAAGGGGTAAGTACTTTTTCTGCAACACCCTATGATTAGAAAATAAATTCTGGTTTCATCAAAATTTGATATTAAAAGCAGATGTCATTTAAGGGCATACCAAAAAATAAGTCAGATGAAAGACATTTGCATGGAGGGGGGTGGATTTTTATGTATTGGCAATACAGATCCTTGTGATACACTATTTGCTTATGTAATAAAATACTAGCCAAAAGTTCATTGGTTCCAGCTAAACTTTGTAGGCATACAAAAATTAAATATCCTGATTGCAAAAAAGATATGCATTTTATTAAGAGATGACATTATTCACTAGAAAAATCTAAACCACAAATAATTACAATTTGTAAAAGTGAAAGCATAACAGAAACAGCTTTATGTGAGTTATCACATTGCGTTTAATATTGAAATGTGTATAATTTGAGAATGCTTATTAACTCTTGTGTAAAAGAAATTTACATCATGCATATTAAACAAAGATTATGCTAAACATAGATATAATTGACAAGTAATATTACTTCATGCTGTATCAAAGAGTTTTTCTGCCAATATAGAAAAAGAATCAATTCATTGACTTAGATCTTGTGGTAGATATGTATCGTAAATGAATAAGTCTGGAGATATCTTATAGCTTTCTGTATTATTACTGTTTGTTCATTATGTGTTAAATGCAATAATCTATAAAAACATAAAATAATCTGTAATGAATAAAGTTGATTGATATGTAACATAGCCAGAAGATGACATTAAATAATAGATATAGACTTCTTTCATATACCAAATTATTATTTAACATTCAAAAGTAATGAGAAGAAATCTTAAAGAAGAAAGTTTAGTTTTCTAGAAAAGTCACACACACAAATCTTCTAACCATATAAAGTTATTTTTCTTTGGAATAGTCTGGTGGTAATGGAGATCAAAAATCTTTTTACAACATCTAAAAGAAAGAGTTGTCAGAAAAAATATTTTCAACTGTACTAATAATTCCACTACTAAACAGAAAATAACTTAAGAGATAAGATATTTGTATAGAAGATTTTCAAGCAATGACAGTAAAAATGAAGGAGTCAAAACTTTTTCTGTAAGTAGCTGCAAAAGCCACAAAATATCATTGTATTTTGCATCTGCAAGGATTAATAACAAAAATGACCTTTTTAAAAAACTATTTTGAATGAAATCATAAACATCTTGACAGCTTCAATCGAGATTGTTTAAAATTTTAAATGATAAAGTTAGTAATGGATATACTGTACTTTTATTACATACTGAAAAGATATGACTATCCATAGGCAAAACACTATTAAGACTTTTGAACATTGTAGTGAAACAATTGTTTTTTTCATATCCAATAATTTAGGCCAAATTTTTATTGAATTTTAATAAGCTTTTCATAGTTGTTGAGTGTTGTATATATGACAGATGTTTTTTTTTTCTAAATTCAAAACAATTATTTTATCATTATAAAGACAGAATATTATAAATTTTAATGCAAAATATAAAATTGTATTTTTGATAAAAAGTTACTGTTCTGGATTTCTACAATTAAACAAAACAATTTGATTGCTTTCACACCTTGTATTGAATTTTAACTTAAAATAAAATACAAACTAGATGATGAAGTTTCTAATGTAATTTTAGAATATTTGCAATATTTTCCAAAGTCCAATGAGAACAATTCAGAATTCAGAATCCATTTTTAGTGATATCTAAACCAATATATTTCAGTACAAGTGATTACAAAAAAAAACTAATTGATATAATTAGTAACACTGATTTAAACAAAAATATAAGGAACTGTCATAAATTAACTTCTGAACAAATTTAACAGAAGATTAAGCCAATGTGTCAAAACTACCTATTCATATTTTATTTTATTTCAAAAGGACATTTATGATGGTCAATCTTTTTTTATATTCTGCAACCAAAACAAAGTAAAAAAATAGACTCAAAGCAACTATGATATGAAAATTCAAATTTCTCATGATACTGTATCTGAATCAAAAAATTGTTATTCAAAGATTCAAAAATATCAGATATAAACGATCTAATTTTTATATATGCCGTGGAGCCACAATATATATCATGTTTTATTCTTAGCTTCCTCACTTTCTTGAACATTTGATTACAATACAATTTAAATATTCTTTATAGTATTGTAAGTGCACAATATAATAGTTTACAATGTGCATAAATACAATATATATTACTGTTACTTTTTATGTGCACAGTATGCATTTATAAATAAAGATGATAATATAAACCAATAAAATCATTAATAATTCAGTTTGGAGCTCAATTTAAGGGATACAAGATGATGGCTGGTAAAAATTGTATGTTTAATCAAGAGTCTAGGAAATGTGTCTAAAATGGTTTGTTTTATACAGCTGGTGAGAGTGTCATGTCTGGTGAATTAATCATTTCAGAAATATAGGTAATAATAATAGTAAAAATAATAATATAATAATGTAATAAATAGAAGTTGTAATGCTAAAAGTAAGTAATATAAATATAAATTCATGGTTTTTTTTAAATACAGATACTTGGGATATGTAAACATTACTTGATACAATTTTATCAAGACCAGGATGAAAGATTGCAATTGTGGCCAAAAATTGTCAGTATTTAAAAATAATATACATGCTCTTAGAAAAATTAATCTTCCAGATAAAGGGAGTGTATTACAACAGATGAATAGATACAAGTTTGTTAGGTAAAACTGATCAGTCAGTAAAAGAATAATGCATGGTGTTGGATCTGCTACCATTAAAAGATTATTTTTTCTTCCTGATGACCATAAAACATATGATGGTACTAATAGTAGACTTTGGCCAAAAGATATTGAAAATAATGATACTGGTGCTGTAAATTTAAATGGTTTATTATTATTGAATTTATATACAACACATGAATTGACTATCACAAACAATTTGCTTAGGCAGATAATCATCTATAAAGAAACATGGACACATTCACCCTCAGAGTAATAGAATTTAATACATTATATTATTGTTAGGCATCAAAATACAAAGAGAAGTTCACATTACATGAAAAATCACAAGTCCAGATTGCTGGACAGAACATAAATTAATATGTTCTAAGATTAAAATGAAAGTTTAATTAAAAATAGATATTATTCCAATAATATTCTTAAGAAAATTGAAGCTTCTTCTTTAGAAAAATCTACTATACAAACTAAATTTCAGCAGCTTTTAAACACTAAAATTGTTAATTTGAATCTTCAGCACTGTCATATTATTGATGCATAAAATTTTAGTCAGTAGTATTATGTTATGGATATAAGAAATTTTATTCTTGTGTTTACTAAAAAGAAGAATCATAACTATTTTCTGACAATGATCATATTATTAGTGATTTTAATAACAAAATATATGTCATTCTCTACTCAAAAAAATAATCAATAAATATAAGAATCTGAAGGCAAAAGTTCAAGAACTGACAAGGTTTTAAAATGATTGGTGGATTAAATGTGCAAAGAAGATACATACAGTCAGTAATTATGGTCATTCCAGATCTTTTTAATGTATTAAAGTTAACAAATCAATCTGAAAAATGATCTCATAGTCCTATTAAACCCAGCAATGACCCTCTCTTATAAAATGTTAATGATATTTTATTCGAGTAAAAAGAGTATTTTGAATATCTTTTAAATAATAATACAAAAATTGATATGATGACTTTTAATGATATTCCATTTTATCTACACATTTAGATTGACAAATATATCCAGATTAATGAAGCAAAAACAGATTTTGTAATCTTAAAAGTAGAAAGATTGCAGGTTCTGGTGAAATGCCTGGAAATGTTTAAAATATGGTAGTGATATGCTTGAAACATATTGGAAGTTTTAAAAATATCTGGTTTCATGAAGTGGTAATATCCAATCTTAAAGCATTTTTTGTTTCAATTTTAGAAAAAAAATAGACAAGATTGTGGTAACTATCATGGAATATATTTATTATATACTACATCAAAAATACATGAATTTTGTTGTATAGATTGATCCCAGTAATAATGGTTATCAGAGACTCAATGTGTTTTTTTGAATATCAAAAAGCACTATAGATATTATTGTTGTTACCAGGCAAATGCAAGAAGTGTTTTAGGAATGAAGGAATGATTTATAAATTGCTTTTCTTGATTTAGTTAAAGTCTTTGATTCAATTAATAGGAAAGATTTAAGGCACTGTTTGAAATTAGTTAGTCATCTATCAAAATGTATTTATATTATACAACTTTTGTGTGATGGAATGGCAGATGCAAAGCAGAGAAAATCTTAAGACATTCCAAATGAAAACTGGTATTAAAGAATGATATGCATATGCTGTAACATTGATTTCAATTTTTATTACAGTTGTATTTGGAATTCTTTATAAGTGAATTAATCAGATAGATAACAAGATACAATACAGGTTTCATGGTGGAATTTGTAATTTGAATCAGATAAAAGTAAAAACATGAATTTCATTTTCTGGCATTCTGCATTTACATTATGCTTATTATTTTGTTATTTTTGCCAATTCAAAAAATGTTTCTAAAATGTTTTAAATGCTCAATTTATTAACTAATGTTCAAAAACTCAAATTCTTTATCAGCCAGTAATGGATGAAAATATATAATCATATTTATGTTATGATTTGTTGTATTACAGATGTATCACTTAATTATTTATTATGAAGTTTAAAATAAAAAGGAATTTCAATGTTTGTTTAAAATTTGATATATATTTTACAATAAATAATTGAACTGTTTAATATTCACACTCTCTGCCTTAAGTTTACAAGTTGATCTTCTTTAAATGCAAAGATAACCAAATAAAAAAGTGAAACTACTTTTTTATTATCATATTGTTGAAAATAAAGTAGAAGTGTTTGTTATTTATTATAAAACATTTATTATTTATAAATTATTGTTTTTAATATTATATATTGTGCCATCAGAGCATATTTCACCACCTCACATCATAGATATACACTATGAAAAATTGATATATAAAATTCTTGATTATCGAAATACTTATTCAATGTCTTCCCTAATCATCATCTTATCATATGATGACAATATATTTATTTTAATTGTTTTAAATAAAATATAAAAGATAATGATTCAATATGGTTTTTATATCATCTTAAAGGAACATATGCTATTTATTGGATATTTTCATTTTGAAAACATCACTCAATTTTAAAGGAAAATAAAGTTTACTGCAATAGAAAGTAAAATAACATTTCACCTTTAAGAATAAAACCGTAATTCAAATATTTTTCACAAAAACATTTTTACATACATATATTTCAATAGAATCTAATAAATTAATAATACATTACACTTACATGTGTATGAATTGGTTTTATATGCATGTACTTGTAAATGGCCTTAAAATAAACTTAATTGTAGCAATAATTGCTTAGTAAGTTTTATAAGGCAACATCTCAAGCAAATCATATATATATATAACAATGGTGAACCTTTTACATCACTAAAAAACAAAGGAGACAAAAAGCGGGTCATTAAAAGAATAGGATCTTGTTTTCATTTATTTAAAAAATGTTTTCTTTTCATACAATGATATTGCTTATTTCCAAAAGAAAAAAAAGTTTGAAATGATAAAGATTTTTTTAGTGCTTTAAGATTCAAAGAGTACATATACGTATTTAAGAACTTATATGTTGAATATAAAAGAAGACAAATCTAGATAATATGAGAATATATTAAGACTTGTTATTATTCATTGTATTTACTAATTAGTTGAAAAGTTGTAGACATACATAAAAATTTTCTCTAAGAAAAAAAAATTGTTAATTCAAATTGGTTGTGCAACACAATCTTTGCTAAATAATAAAGTAATAGAAGACAATGAAATGTTCTCATTCAAAAAAAATACATTGGCTTAATTGCTTGGGAGTTTATAAGAAGTTCCAGCACCAGACCTGTGAGTGCAATAATTAATTCTGGAACTTTTCAATCCCAAATTGGATGTTTTACCAACTGCAACACACTGTGCAATATTTTTCATATATATATATATATTCAAGCACGAGTGCGTGTGTGGCGCAACTGCTCCCAAAAGCTGTAATACACATACAAATAGCTAACTAAAAAAATATTAAAACAGCTGAGCGCTTTCAAAGGATCTTGCCTTCATAATCATAGCTTGCTTACGTTTAAATTTATGCAAATATGCTAATTCCATCTTTTTGATAGAGAAAAACACATGTCCTTCCTGTTTATGGCATCACTGTCGCGAGAGATAAATAAGGCCTCTTTGATCTTTCTTTTGAGGTCATGTCTCTCTCTACATACGGTGGTAGGATTGTCCAGAATGCACTCATGGTGACTTGTGCACTGGTGCTGATAAAAAACTGAATAATTAGAAGGATCGTTGCGAGCTCTATTGTACGAATACCTGTGTTGTGCCAATCGTGTGGCCAGAGATGCCCTGCTTTCCCCATAATATGTGCCTTTGCAATGGTTATTTGGACAAGCAATGTTATATACTGTATGGGGGGGTCTGTAACAGTGGAGTTTGATCTTTTGTATTGTTAATTAGATTGTTAGAATTTGGAGGGGTTCGAAAACAGAGCTGATATTTATTGTTAAAGATGGAATGTAGTTTCTTGTGTAAGTTGGGTATGTATGGAAGTAATAACCTGGGTTTATCCTGTGTGGTGTGAGAGTTGAGAGGTTTATTCTGAATGTGTGAGATTTTTTTGTCGATGATGGATTGTCTGAAGCCTAAATTCAGTAGATCATTTCTATATTCTGCTACATTTGTTTTTGCATCTGCCTCGATTTTACACAACAATCTGTTTCTATGCAAAAAAGATGCTAGACCCGATAATTTATGTGCTGTGGGTGTGTGAGATTGGGGGTGTGTATGGCATCTGATTTCCAATGGTTTGATGGCCATGCTATAATGGCAGTGGTTATTTTCTCTTTTTATTTTGACATCAAGGTATTTGACTTGTTGGTGAGTGTATTCAGTTGTGACATTAACAATTAGTGCTGTGTTGGCTTCTAATTCAGTTTTGATCTGTGTGATGATCTCGGGGGTGGCAGCAATGAACAGGTCATCCACGTATCTAGTGTATGCTAGAAAGCATGGTGGGTTTAGACTAGGTATGATTTTTCTCTCATAATAGTTTAGGAAGATGCTGGTGACTACACCACTCAGTGGCAGTCCCATAGGCCAGCCTTGTTTCATGGAGAAGCACTGGTTTCTGAAGAATGCCACAATGTTGCTGTCCAACCAACATAGAAAGTCATGGATGAAGTCAACCAGTGGTTGAGCTATTTTTTGTGTCAAAAGTTCATTTCTGACTATTTGGATCGATGTGCTTCTATTGACAGAGCCATACAATTCGGAAACGTCCATAGTGGCCAGTCTGATGTTTGGGTTTAATTGCAAATCTTTGACGGAGGAAATGAACTGTGCAGATGACTTGATGGTGTATATTCCAAAGCCTAACATTTGGATGAGTTTTTTGTTCACCCACTTGGCTGTCTTTGCATAGTGTACTCCACTGAAATCCAGCATTAATCAGACTGGTGTGTTGTCTTTATGCGTTTTGGCACTTCCAAAAATCCTGGGTGGCACTGATGATGATGGGTATAGACTGTAATATTCTGCTTTTGTGAAGGCTTTGTTGCAATGTTTTTTAAGAATGGATGAAATGAATTTGTCTCTATTGTTAGCAATACTGAACTGCTCAATTTTCTGAAATTGTAACTTATCAATCTGTGTGTTGATCTTGTCAATATATTCCTGGGTGTGCATCAACACAAATCTGTTTCCCTTGTCTTCACGCATGCATGTGATTCTTTCTAACTCAAAGAATTGCTTGGTTGTTTTTACTTTTATGTCCCACTGTTTGGTATTTGGTTTTAAAGCCGCGTGTCTCATTGCTGTGTTGATCTGTGCTATATATTCGTCCTTTTGCGGATCTTGGTTGAGTCCAGCCTCTGTGTCCGCTATTAATTCCATATCCAGTTGTTTCCATGTCCCTCTGACGAATCTGGGGCCTTTTTCCAGCACATCCTTTACTTCTTTAGGGAGTATTGTTTGTGTTAGATTCACGAATGTTTGCTTGTTGTTGTCAGGGATGATAATTCCTTGTTTGTGCGCAAGAAACGCAAATTTCTTGTGGTATTTGAATGCCAACTTCCTATCCAACTTAGTGCAGTGATGGATGATGAGTGGGTCTTTGGGAAAATGTGTCAAAATTCTACGGCTCCTTTTGCTCTGTTTCTTCAAAGCCCTCTGGCAACCTCTGATAACGAGATCTAAAAGATGTTTTCTTATTTGCCAGTAAATGCTGTTATAGTTGTACACTGCTCGATTGAGATTGAAGCTGCAAAATCTAGGAAATACGTGAAATTGTTTGCATCTTTTTAAGAAAATAATTCTTTGTTGTAGTTTGCAAATCGACAAGCTGATTTTTAATATCTGCCTGTCAGCAACTTGTTTCTCCATGCATGTAATAATCCGATTAAATATATATATATATATAGATAGATAGATAGATAGATAGATAGATAGATATATAGATAGATAGATAGATAGATAGATAGATAGATAGATAGATAGATAGATAGATAGATAGATAGATAGTTAGATAGATAGATAGATAGATAGATAGATAGATAGATAGATAGATAGATAGATAGATAGATAGATAGATAGATAGATAGATAGATAGATAGATTGATAGATAGATAGATATAAATTGCTCACAAATGAGCTCTTAACAAGCTTTCCAGAATATCCTCAACCCCAAACCAGTTTCTGCTACTGCCTTCTTCAGTGAGGTGCTAGAATATTCTGCAAAGTTTGTTCTTTGCTGAATATCCCCAATCCCAGACCAGTTTCTGCTACTGGCTTCCTCAGTGAGGTGATAGGATATTCTGCAAGGTTTGTTAAGAGCTTAATACTTGAATATCCTAGTGCCTCACTGAGGAAGCCAGTAATAGAAACTAGTCTGGGGTTGGTGATATTCTGCAAAGCTTGTTAAGAGCTTATTTGTAAGTTCTGTATACAACATTTGTAATACAAGCATGTTAAATTAGGTCATGTGATATATGACTTGATTTCTTTGTGAAAAATATATATATATATTAATTCTAATATTTTCACAGATAAAAGATATTCCATGTAGTGAAAAAGCTAAATGCTGACGTTTCAGTACAATATCAAGTACCTTCCTCAGAGCGTCCTCTTTCTCAAATCATAAGAATGCATTCTTATAATAATAATAATAATAATAATAATAATAATAATAATAATAATAATAATAATAATAATAATAATATGACATATATATATATATATAATTTAAATAATTTATTATAATTTTAGTATTTGAGTATAAAATCAATAACCTCATTTTGCTGAAAATTATAACTTGGCTAATTCTATTTTTTAAAAAATGTCACTATTTTTTTTATAATATCTTCCATTAGATACTTTGTTTACTTTTTAAAAAAATAAAGGATCTCTATAAAGCATGTAAATTAGTTAATTCTTGTATAATCAAATAACACAACTAAATTTTGACATTATTTAATTTTTTATATGTATAATTTTCAGTTTAATTAAAATTTGTGGCAAATTTTTGCTAAAATAAATTTTAATTCTATAATTAAACCACTTCACACAATTAAAATTTTATTTATGATCTTTATAAAACAATGTTGAAATATTAAAAACTCTGAATTTATTTAATAATATACAAAATCAATATGCTAAAGTAAAAAAAATGCTGTTTTTTTGTGTCCCGTGATTTATAAGTTTAATATTTTTAAAAACATAGTATAATTATAAAAACAACACATTTTATGTTTATTTATTAAGTAAAATCATTTTTAAGTGAATAAAAATGACTTTGAAATAAAAAAATATTTTAAAAATCCTCTCTATTTAAATGAAATAATGAAAATTAGCACCAAAATTTTATACAACTTGAGTTTTGCAATTTGACATTGCAATATATAGCTTTTTTCACTTTTGACATCTAAAAAATAAGAATAAAAGTATATATATATATATTTCTAAAATAATCCTTCAACATAAAATTATAGAGCCAGTATTATATTAGTAAACAGAGCATTTAAATACTGTCTTAATATGACCAGAAGTACCACTTTAAGTTAATAGAAAAATTATCAATAGAAGTTTAATAAAATTAAAGCATAGATTTACATTAATTTAACCTTTTCACATTGCATCAGATTTAATTGTTTTCCCTGGTGAGTTTTTTTTTATTATTTTCAACATTTGATTTTATTATTAAACTGATATTCTACATCAGATATCAAAAGGAATTCTAAATAATCATACTTAAAAAAATAAATTCATAATGGCAACATAAGAGATTTTCATCACTGGATAGTTGGTAGAGTATAATAATTTCAGAAAATTATCAGAATCATTTTTAAATGTTATTTGTATTTAAAATACTAACAAAAATTATTGATATCTGAAATGTCTAATAAATTCTGCTTTAAAATATTGAAATTACTTTTTAATTTTGGAAATACATCAGATTATTTTAACATAATGTTAGCAATGATGGATTATCTACTATTTTCATAAAAATAGGTGGCATTATCAGAATGGTGTGGTTTTCTTTGTCAATTTTATGTTAAAAGTTATTACTTTTTATTTTTTAAAATAAAACATATATGTATAAAATAACACTATAATAATGTACAATTTTGATTTTTAATAATTTTTACACTATTATTATTTTAAAATAATTATAAATCTTAATAAACCTTGCAAAAATAATCAAGTTTTTAGTAATTCCATTTTTTTTCTCTAAATAATCTCACAGTTAATTTGGAATAGATTACCAAAAACTATGTCCATTTAAGAGATGGAGGCAATACTAAACTATTTTGACCATCCCACTTTAAAATACAAAAATAAGTAATTTTGCTAATTTAATAAAAATATTAGTAAAATATCTCAATAGATCGTTGTATAAATGAAATTTAAAATTAGCATGATTACAGAGATGTGAATAATAAGAAATCAATATTGAAAATTAAAGTAAAAATTAAGTTCAAATTGTTCTAATTATTTTCTAAGAAATACATTGAATTTAAAGAGCTTGTTGATATATTGTATCTTATGAAGAAATAGTAAATAATACAAAAATAATCAATATAATTTATTTATTAAAGTCAATTCTTAAATAAAATCTAGATAAATTCAGTATTAAAGAGCAACAAGTAGCCTATTGGAGGGCAAAAGTATCTACATATAATTATAGAAAGAGACATGTAAATATGCCAGTTAATTAACAGTTAGCTTACATAGTTTTTAAACATCTTTTATCTATAAATTTTAATTTAAGAAATAATAGCTTGATTGCTATTTAATTCCCAAATTTACCCAGATTACAAATGATTGTGTTAATTACTAGTTTATAAGATACTTAGTAATTCTAAGTAATAATAAATTATGTAGATTTCTGTATTGACATTATACACATAATAAATGGAAATCAGAGCACATAGAAAAAAATGTCATAGTGTTAATAATATAAAAACGATGATGCTTTCTGTCATCACTAGTAGGTAAATAAAGAAAATGGCCCAGTAATCATTGATGGTAATACCAATACTTTTCTTTTGGTGATTCGTTTTCATCAGATAGCACCCTTTTTATTATATCAATGTTTACACAATTAAGATAGAGATTGCCAATGTTTAATATCAGCAGCATAAAAAAACTATTATTGCAAATATTATCTATGCTGCTATGATAATTTGAAAACATTCTTCTTTAAATGGATTTAGATTTCAAAAAAAAGGATCAGGATTAATATGTTGTTGATATTTCTTCTAAAAATGATTTAAATAATCAAACAAGAAGATATAATAAGAAAACGAATAATAATAGAATATTTTGTCATTTCATACCTTTTTCTTTGTGAATTTAAAAATAAAATAAACATAGACATTTTGCAAATGGATGTTGGAATTTTTATAAAATCATTATAATAAATACTGAATATATTTTGATTAAGAGATCATAGAATGTTGGAATATTGAAGGTTACAGAATTCAGCTTCACTGTAGGAACCTTTCTTGTCTGAATCCATCATCCTACCACTACATTAATCATTTAAAAATTTAACATTTTTTTCTATAAAAGATGTATATTCACACATACTAACTTTTTAAAAAATAATAAAGTATAAAACAATTTTAAACATTTACACTAGTATTTCTTATAACAAAAAAACTCACTTTGAATGAAATAATAAAGCAAATTATTGCAAGCTAATAAAACTTGATTTTACTTCTGTCATTGGGTATTATGATTTATTGTTGACACAACTTGTTGCATTGACATTCCAAACATTAATCCAATTTCTTTTAATACACTCATTGCTTCACGAAAAACAACAATAAATCAAGACGATTTTTATTAGAAGAAATAGCATAAATGCATTGAATTTAAATCAGGTTGTTGTTTTATGTATTTTATTCATATGTTTAATGAGTTTTACTTGTCAAAAATGTGAATTATATACGCATTTAGCAAAAATATACTGTGCCTTTAAATTTACTCATTTAATTGTTTTAAATATTTTAAGATTTGAGTTTATTTAAATTTTAATTCTTTATTTTATATTTTCAGACATAAAAGCTTTAATATATTATATATTATGCAAATTAGGTATGTTAATTTAGTATTATGTAAATGAACACAATAGAAAGATGAAATATAAAATGATATTAAATAGTTCATTACAGTTCAAAAAATTTCATGATAACTTGTCATAGAGCAATAGTAAAAAATAATGAATTATTTTTCAGTTTGCAAATTTTTGAGTGGTAAGATTTGAATATTATTCTGTTCCTATTTGAATATATACGAGGCAGGACCCAAAACAACCGGAATTTGGTAATAAAAAAATGTGTACTTATTTATAGGTATGCCAAATTGAATGTCTTTCAAAGCACCATCCATTTAATGCAAATCATTATTCTAAACATATTTTTTATTTTTCAAAGTAGTCTGTAAACTCTTGCAAACTGATGCATTATGACACCTGCATTTTATTTTCACAATTTCTAACTCTGCACAAAAAAGAGAGGCATTTTTTTCATTGGAAAGACTAAAAAAAAAGTCACACAGAATGAAATCCAGAGAATATAGCTCACAGATGAGCTGAGTCATGCAGAATTTAATTGAAAATTGTTTCTTACTCAAAGATTTTGCTGTCACATTGTATTGATAAATCTTAAACTCCCACTTTGCCACAAAATGGGTTGTTTACATTTTACTACATTACACAAACAATTTAGTATTTGTAGGTTTTAAATATCTTATTCTTATGAATTAATTTTGAGTGAAAACTGTCATTTGCATAAAAAAACCATCATTTTGATAATGATAATGAACGTCACTTATGATACCTTTTTGCGATGCGGTGAAATTAATACTTCCATTAAACCACCAGCAAACTTCTGTTTTCCCCAAAACAACTTATCCATAACTTTTTTCAAGCATTATAGCTGTTTTCCTTGCCACTAAACCAGCATTTTATTTTGTTTCAACTTTTCAGATATTAAAAAAATTAAAAAATAATCAGGACACACTTAAAAAAAATATTTACCAAGCCACAAAACAACTTTTCTCAATGATAACAGATTGCAGACTGATGCAAAGGGGACATGCACTACAATGAACTCACCTTCCAGAGATGGCAATATTCAAAAATTACAGATTTGATAAAAGACTACAAATTTAACAAAAAAAAAAAAAAACCCAATTGATCACAAAATCTAACATACAATATCTAACCAACCAATGACAGAATTATTTCAATGCATACTTAAAACAAACAAAAAAAAACTACATTTTTTTTTATTGTTTTAAGTATGCATTGGAATAATTTTGTCATTGGTTGGTTAGATATCCTGTGTTACATTTTGTGACCAATTGGGTTTTTTTTTTGTTAAATTTGTAGTCTTTTATCAAATCTGTAATTTTTGAATATCACCATTTTAGTGTATATATATATATTTTTCTTTCTGATGAAAACCAGTCCTCTACTTGAAATATATTATTTCTTGAATTTAAAAGGTTTTTTTTGTTTATATGTATTACATTTGGTTAGTTTTTTATACTTTTATTTGTGTGGTGTTATATATTATATTATATATATATATATATATATATATATATATATATATATATATATATATATATAATGGTCAGTGTAACATGTTTCAACAATTTACATTTTTCTTTATTTATTTACATAAATTACACAGTTGCCACCTGTAATTAAGCATCAAAATAAAACAATCATATATATTTAAAACAATATTTTATTTTACCAAAGAATTATAAACACCATATACAATTATTGTTTGTAATTCCATGCTAGATTGCAGAGAACACAAGTTACTCCTGATGAAAGTGGGTAGATCAAACAATCTAACATTTTGAAAAAGGTAACATTAACAACAATAGTTTGTTTACAAATATAATTATTAATTGATGCACAATTTATTATCTTTATGCAAATTCATTTTAGACGAATATACACTGTTTTATTCCATACCTTCAGAAAGTCAATTATTACACATAAATGTTATCATTGCTAAGTTTAATTTTAACCCATATAGTTGTAAATATACAGTACATTTTCTGTATAGTGGACACCAACATCAATAGACTTAAAACACAACTCTCTGCATGTACGAACCCATAAATATAATAAATTTTGTATTGAATCACGTTTCCTAGTATCAACATATACATATGTTCTATATGGGTTAGACATCAATGCTATTTTTAAATAACAATAACTATAGGAATAGCCTTTTAGCCCTATTCTAATTGCATAAAATATTACTACATAACAAAACCAATCTTTTAGAAACTAAACCTAATACAATATAACTACAACTTATAGAGGAGTGGGTCATTCTGAGAAAGTTCTTTAATTTATTAAAACTAGATGAAAATGTGTTTTCTTATTGAATGTGAATATACTTGAACTATTTAACACTGAACAAACAAATACAGTAATCAAATTTAGAGTTTACTATGAAAAAATGAATGTAATGGATATAATTACATGATACACTATGACTTTTTAAGACTTGGATAATTTAAGCATGAATATTGCATTATACATTTTCTTTATTTCAGTATTTTTTTTAAAAAAAGTAATAATTTGTAAACTTACATATATTAAAGAAAGTTGTTACAATAAAACAGGCAAAACTCTCTATAGGTATTGCCACTCAGTGCAAGCCAGAGTAATTAATGGATGCCAAAAGGCTTGTGCATAAAATTCCCATCTAGTGACTACTCATTCAACATTCCCAGACTATTTTCTGGCTTGTGGCCATCATCAGTAAGGAGCCTTGGTTCTGAGAGCACTGCATCTTGATATTAAGATCTAATGCATCCCTCCAGCAGCCAACTTTTAGTTCTACTTAACTACAAAACTATGAATCTTAAATTGAAAACACCATAATATTTTCAATCCAAGCTCATTAGCTTATATAGTCATATAAATCTGAACTCAGTTCAGTACTTATACATTTTGGTGAATTTGGTTTTTTAATAACCATAGCTACTATCCTATTAGGCAGGATTGGTTTTAAGTCAATAAACATCACATGATCAACATTTCTTATGATTTCTTATAACTGTTATTAAAAGAGGCAAAACTCTCAATATGTATTGCCACTCAGTGAAAGCCAGAGCAAGTATTTTTGCGTTTTAATAACAGTTATAAGCAAGCATATGAAATGGTGATCATGTGTTGTTTATTGATTTAAAACCAATCCTGCCTAATAGAATAGTGGTGGCTATGGTAATTAAAAAAACCAAAGTCACCAAAATGTATAGGTACTGAACTAAGTTCAGACTTATATGACTATATAAACTAATGAGCTTGGATTGAAAATATTATGGTGTTTTCAATTCAAGACTCATAGTCTTGTAGTTAAGTAGAGATAAATGGTGGCTTCTGGATGGTTGCATTAGATCCTAATATCTAGGTACAGTGCTCTCAAATCCACATTTTCTCACTGATAAAGGCCACAAGCGAGAAACTACTCTGGGATATCGGATGAATAGCACTAGATGGGGATTTTATGCATGAGCCTTCTGGCATCCATTAATTACTTTGGTTTGCACTGAGTGGCAATATGTGTAGAGAGTTTTTTCTGTTTTTATAACAGTTACAAGTAAGCATAAAAATGGTGATCATGTGAAGTTGTTATAATATTATTTACTTCAATACCATATTTAATAACAGAATGAAATTATTATTATTATTATTATTATTATTATTATTATTATTATTATTATTATTATTATTATTATTATTATTTTTAAAACTGACAATTTTTATACATAATATCTGATTACAAATGTTAAATGTAAACACAAAATACTTAGGATAAAGTTCAAGCAATCTTATGCTTTAACTGCCTGACTCGTAAAAAAACGAGTAGATTTGACGTCACTCTAAATCGGCTACTTTTTATCCCATGTATACATATTATACGTCATTTGAAAGAAAATCAAAAGTTCTGTAAGATGGTGCCCTCTTCAGAATTATTTTACAAGTAAAAAATCAATAAAAATGACCATATATGTCAAACAAAACCAAAGCACCGCCTCCTCACCACCTTTTCTTGAATCTTATTGGCTGTCCAACTTCTGTCAAAAAGGGAAATGGCTGCCAAAAAGTAAAAAGTTACGTTCGTTTTGATTTTTATTATGAAAATGATAAACGAATGTTTACAACATTTTAAACAATATTTGAATTGAATTACAAATTATTATTGATAAAATAATACTAAAAATCAAATTATTTTAGAAAAATAGTTAAGATATTACCAAGAATTATTTATTTATGGCTACATATTTATCATAACGTTAAAGTAAAAAAAAAAAAGATTGCTGATGCAATCTTTTTTGGTTGGTTGAATAGTGGTTACTTTTATTTCACCGCAATTGAATATTTTTTAAATTATAAATCAAATTTTATTTTTGAAAAGACTTTTGTTTACTTTCATAATCTGACAATTTAGTAATATATTTTTTACAAACGAAACTAATGTATTTATATTATTAAAAGTGAATCTTTGAACAATAGATTTTGTTAAAGTTGTGAGTTGGCCAATTAAAAGTTTTGATTTTTAACTCATTTGGCCAATTAAATAATAATTGTTGAAAGGGTTAAATAAAAAAACTTTATTAAAAATTAGTTGCCATTTATTTCTTCTTTTTAATAAATATTGAACAGTTCATATAAGATTATAATATCCTTTTGTAAGTTCCATAATGTGGATTGTTCTGCATTTTCACCTCAATTATTCGAAGTAGTTCAAATAGTCCAGAATAGATGTGGCTAGCTGGTGGTATTTTATTCTTTTATTTCTTTCACTAAACATAGTGAAGGCTTGATATGTCTGGATGAAAAAATAAATCAGACTTATTTAATAAGAAAAGAAAAACTGATTGATATAAAACTTAGTTTTTTTTAATGACTCATTTCATCTTTTTTTAAAAAGAAATTTGCATATTTATTTCAATATATATATATATATATATATATATATATATATATATATATATATATATATATATATATATATATATATATATATATATATATATATATATATAACAAGTCAGATCTCACATGACTTATATATAGCTTGCACTTTTATATATATATATATTACAGCAGGATTTTCTATAAATCCTAATTCAAAGATTGTTGATGAGCATAATGAGTACTTCTTATTGCTGATAACATTGGTTAAGTAATGGTAATATTCTCTCCCCATTATCATTTATTCCTGTTTATACATCTACTATAAATATATCCATATAACTAAATATAAAGTTGATATTTTTTAAAAGATGTGAACTCCTTGTTCATTTTTATTTTGTTTTGGGACAGTATCATTAATTATTCCCCATTACAACAACACTTTATGAATTTTTTGATAAATGATCAGAATTCGAAGTATAACCTTCATCCATTAGTTGTTAATAATCCCATCAGCACCAAGTAGTAGTTTTGAGATACATTAATATTAATTATGATATTATAAAGTTTAATTATTTAATTTTTGATCTCTGAACGAATTGAAGAAATACAAGAGTGAGAATTAAAACATAGTTTAAAGTTTTAAACTTAACAATTTTTTATATTAGACAAAATAAACATTAAAATGTTAACATTCTTTTCATCACTCAAAGAATTATTCAAAAATATTTTAAGTAGAATAAAAATTTAATTAAAAGAGAATTTTGCATAATGAATTTTAAGACAGGCTTTAACCTGAATCAAATGCACCTTGAAATTGATAAAAGTTGCTATCTTGTGGCATACTTTGAGAGATCACTCTATTGACAAGTAAAGACATTGATTGAGTATTATAAATTTCAAGGTGTGCATATGATTCAGATTAAAGCCTGCCTTAAAAGTATTTACATATACTTCCTATGTGCTTAATAAATAATTGCAACTTTATAATGGCTTTTAATGATTTACATTATACTCTATTTGTTAATACTTTAACTTAAAATATCTTTCTTCTCCCTATTTACCATCCTGATCAATATTTTAATTACAAGTATGAAAAAATTAATAATCAAATACTTGTTATCAAAATAATAAAAAAATGATAACACTTAAATTCCGTATAATTATGCCAGTAAATATTTTATTCACTTTAAAGTAAAATAAATAAAATTAAAATATAATCCTACATCCTGATAGTAATAACTAAATATTAGTATGTCCTTTCCTACATTAAGGGGTTATTATATGCTGTGTGTGTGTATATATATAAGGGGTTATTATATGCTGTGTGTGTGTATATATATATCAAAGTAATTTTAGCAGATTTCTTTGTTAAAGTAAGCATTTATATCTGTTTTCATTCATAAATTTCTGATTTTCAAGGTAATGGATGTTTTTGGTTATTCCCAAAATATTTGTCAATCAGTTAGTCAACTTTATGTCTTAATTAACATTACATGATGATTATTAAAAGTATATTCATATGTACACCTGCCAATTATTTTTCTGATTCTTATGTCTGGTTGCTCTCAAAGGGTGTATGTTTTTATTTTATCTTTAGGATGATAAATTATATTGTTTGTTTATTCTCCAAGTTAGAATTGTATATAGAACAGCAAATTGAAATCAAGATAAATGCAAATTATTTTTTCTAGGAATTTGGAGTTGATAAGATTCAGTTCTTCTCTGTAACCTGAAAACATTTCCACTTTCCTTTTTCTTAAGTAATTTAGACATGGAAATCATGCATAATACAAAATTCTTGCAAAAACGGTTATAAAAATCACAGTACACAAGGACACGGTATAAAACATATATATATATGAATTTATTTAGTCTTTATCATAGAAATTTTATCAAAGAAGATCTATAGTATAGAATTTTCTTAGTAATCTGAATGAAATGTTTAAAACTTTCCTGACATTAAGCTTAATGCTTTCCGTATCCTGGAGGTAAAATAATGTGTTGTCTTTGACATGTTTTACATTTAAAGCTAGCATCATTTGTTTTTTTTTAAATATTAACATCACAATAGTTCCACGAATTGACTTTTAAAGACATGATTAATCTAATATGATAACTACATTTGTTTATCAATGTTAATTCAAGCGTTAAATAATTATGCACAATGATTTAAGTACGCTTTTTTTTTTATTTTAAAAAATCACACTTTTTATTTAAATAAATAAAAAAAGCTTTCAGCAAAAAAATATATACATAGTAGTAGTATTTATTTGTTATAAAGTAACAGATTTATTTTGTTATTTAGGATATGACAAAATTCGCACTGCACACATCACGATTGATGACATATTACTTATATCACTATAGTTTACGTTCATAGCTTACTGATATATTGCTATAAAGATTTATTTATATCCAATATGAAAATATAAATATTAGAAGACAATAAAAATAGTATTTTTTTACCAGCCAATTAAATTCTCGTTGTCTTCCTAAAAGGCAATTATCGTAATCTCTACACAATATATGGATGGTTAAGAGATTTATAGATTTACTTCACATATATTCTGCTGCCAAAATAAAACATTTTATTTTTTCTGAACTATCTGAAATTTTATTTTATTATTGCATGTGTCTAGTAAAAAAAAATAAATATTATTTATCGTTTGTTTAAATTTTTTTTTTCTTCCATATGTCATAGTATCGGCCGGGACGCGAACCCATACCCGTCTGCAACCAACTACTTGCTTGTAAGGCTGGTGCGATGACCTCTCGGCTAACAACGCTTAAAATATTTTTATCTCATATTAATGTGCATTGTATTACTTTATTAAAACATGTCTAATTAGTGATCGGTTACTTCTTGTCATTGACGACTTTTTATTTAGGTACTTACAATTGCAAATCACTTTTAAGTGAATGAAGATTGCCAGAATTAGAAGGAGAACTGTCTTATATTAAATGGAAAATTGTTGGACTTTGTGAAGTTAGAAGAAAAGGTGAAGAGACAATTGGTTTAAATAGTGGACATGTACTCTATTATAAAGGCACAAATATTGGAAATACAACTGGAGTAGGATTAATTAACTTCGTAAAATCATATTAATGTGGAACATTAAAACAGGACAACCAATCCCTTCAGTGTTCTCTTTCAAACCCCTCTCTTTTTTGGGTTTTCCAATTGCATTATCGAGGCTGGCAATGACAAAGGTGATTCAGAACCTAATACTGGTTAAAACAAAGAAAATAGTTGCATCACTCACCAAGATCTTATTATCACTCATCAGCAAGGTTACATTATTAAACACACTGATTTATTCTAGACTGTCCTATTATGTTCCCATCATCAAACCCACTAAGCTTTTCGAAAAATCAATGAACTCTTTGTGTTTCAAACTTTTCTGGAATGGCAAGGTGGTGGTTATTAGCATGGTGAAGGCTCAAATGCCTAAAGAGCTTAATGCTCTTGGTCTGCACTCTGTCTCCACCCTCCACCTTCAAAAATCCATTGCCCTTCTGTGCTCGACATGCTTAAAATTTCCAAACCTCAATCTTCTGGAGGTTGTTGACCCTACTGATACTCCACCTCCACTTACAAGTAAATGGATGGGTGAGATCTGGAATCAAGTCAGTATAGCCATGAATCCCAGCCAACTAGCTCTGGATGCTAAAAAGTCTTTCCAGACTGTCTACAAATTAAAATACAAAGATCAAGCTCCAACTCAAAACATATTGAGGCTTTCCAACAAAGCCTTGATCCAAAAGTTGAATCACTGGTATGTTGAATCCAAGCACATTGACTTTCTTCTTAAGCTCAATCTGTCTTCTCTTCCCACCAGTTGCTTTCTTGTGGCCAGGAGGGGTTTTTCAAAGATTGGACCCCAGTGCCAGCTCTGCCACTCAGCTATTGAGACAACAGCCCACCTATTATACCTGTGTTCCACCTTCTCTCAGATCAGAGATGTCCTATCAATTTAAAACATGATCAAACAAGGAACCTATGCTTCCATCTTCTTGACTTTCACCTTATGGCTAACCAGTTGCAAATTAATGCTTGGACATCTTAAAAATACTCCACTTCAGATTTACATCAAGCTACTCACACAGGCTAAAGTTAGAGACTCAACCCTTGCACATCAGCTGTTACACAGAGACACTGGAAAAAGATTGAGTTGCCAAATGAATAGCCCACACGAATATCAGGACTGTGCAGAATGTGTTCCTTTTTTCTCTTTTTTTTTAGTCTATATGTCTAAATACAATGTAAACCTTTCAGTGTACAAAAGCACTTCATGTTTAAATAAAATATTTTATTAAAAAAAAGTGGAAGAACAAAATTCTGGAGATTGATGGTGTATCAGACAGAGTAGCAAGATTAGTTATACAACTTAATAGCAGATACAAAATGCAGATAATTCAGGTTTTATGCCACAACATGTTCTCATAGTGATGAAATAGTAGAAGATTTTTATATGGATGTACAAAAGGCTTTCGATCAGAGTAAACAACATTTTAAAATTATTATAAAAGACTTTAATGTTAGAATTGGTAAACAAATGAAAGATGAAAGTGTTGTAGGTAATTTTGGTTATGGTAATAGAAATTAGAGAGGACATAGACTAGTGGAGCTTGCTGAAAAAAAACAAACTCTATTAATTCTTTTTTTAAGAAAGATATTAAAAGGAAATGGACATGGAAGCTTTTCAATGAAGGTACAGCAGAATTGGATTATATTTTGACTAACAGAAAATACATATTTCAAGATTGTAATGTTCTTAATAAATTTAATACAGAAAGTGATCATCGATTAGTAAAGTGTAAGATACATGTTAATGTAAAACTAGAGAGACAAAAATTATTAAGAAAAACAATATTTACAGTTGATATTCCTAATCTTCAGAAACATTCTAATGAATTTAAATTAGAACTTACAAATCGGTTTCAAGTATTAGTAGATTTTGAACATGAGTCAGATTTGAATGAAATTAATATGAAAATAACTGATACACTTTTAAAAACTGCAACACAGATAGCTGCTTAAAAAAACAGCAATTGACCAATAAAATTTCTATTGAGACTAGAGAATTTATGGAGAAAAGAAAGAATATGAATATACACAAAATGGATGTACGAAAAAGGATTGAATATCTCAAATTTTGTAAAATGGTATGGAAAAGAGTTGAAAATGATATAAGAAAGTATAACTGTGAACTAGCAAGGAAAGTTGTAGAAAAAATAAAAGTCTCGATAATGTAAAGCAACATATTGGTATTGGTAGGAAATTTATATCTGCAATAAGAAAAAAAGATGGAATTATTACTAAAAAGAGAGATGACATCATGAAATTGTTAGAAGATTTTTATCAAGAATTATATAGTAATAAAGAACAAGTACCTCCTATATCTATTACATCTTCTGAATTGCCCAGAATTTTAAATAAAGAACTAAAACATGCAATTAAATGTATGAAGAAAGGAAAGGCTCCAGGTAATAATGGAATTATAATTGATATATTAAAAGAAGCAGGTGAGGAAATAGACATTTTTTAGCAAAGTTGTATACCAAATGTCTAAACAATAAAGATGTACCAGATGATTGGACAAATACAGTAATAATATTAATATTTAAAAAAGGAGATAAAGAAGGTATTAGAAATTACAGAACTATCAGCCTTTTATCAGTTTTATACAAAATTTTTACCAAAATAATTACAATTCATCTACAAAGAACATTGGGTTTCCACCAACCAAGGGAACAAGCTGGATTTAAAAGTGGTTTTAGTACAGTAGATCATATCCACATATTGAGAAAAATTATAGAAAAGACAAATGAATGTGAGTTGCCATTATGTTTTGGATTTGTAGATTATGAAAAGGCATTTGATTCTATAAACATTTTTCAGTGATTAAATCATTGGATCATCAAGGTGTAGATCCAGGATATTGTCATATTTTAAAGAATATTTATAAAAATGCAACAGCAACAATTAGATTACATAATGATACTGTGAAAGTCAACATTGAGAAAGGTGCAAGACAAGGTGACTCCATATGTCCAAAACCTTTTACAGCAGTGTTGCAAGAAGTATTTTGTGGATTAAAATGGGAAACTAAAGAAGTGAAAGTAAATGGAGATTATTTAAGTCATTTAGATTTTGTGGATAATATAGTTGTTTTTGAAAATAATGCTTCAGAGCTGCAGGAAATGTTACAGGAGTTATCAGATGAAAGTAGGAAAGTAGAACTAAAGATAAATGTTAAAAAGACTAAAGTAATGTTTAATCGATTTGCTCAAAATATGAAAATAAAGATTGATTATGATGAATTAGAAGAAGTTAACAATTACAAATACCTTGTTCAGATTATTAATACAGATGGAAACATAATGGATGAAATTAATCATAGAATTGAACTTGGAGTAAATTGATAGCAATAACTTGATACTAAAAGGAAATATGCCTATGTGTTTGAAAAAGGTTTTTAACAAATGTGTTTTACCACTTCTTACTTATGGATCTGATACTTGGATACTTAATAGAAGAGCAATACAGAGACTCCAGACCACTCAAAGAAGTATGGAGAGATGCATGTTGGGAGTTACAAGAAAAGATCGAAAACACAATGTATAGGTAAGAGAACAAACAGGTGTTACTGATCTCATTGAAAAAATTAAAAGATTGTTGTGGAGTTGGGATGGACATATTATTAGAAGATATGATAATAGATGGACAATTGACATCTTAAACTGGATTCCAAGAGATTGTAAAAGACCCAGAAAGAGAGCACATGTGAGATGGATGGATGAAATAAGAAAGTGTGCAGGGGTGATGTGGAGAAGTTAAAGATCAGAGATGGATTGAACTTGGAGAGACCTTCATCCTGCAGTATATTGATAATGGTTCAGGATGATGATGATATTGTACTTGAATAATTATATATACAGTTTTTCATGTTTTATAGCATTTATTGAAATGAGTATATTTAGATACTATTCTTAGGTGATTAGTCAGTCATGTTTTGCAGATATATTTAATCAATTTTTTATGGTCCTGGAACTGCTAATAAAATTGAAATTTCTATTTAATATTTATTCTAAAACAATTTATTCTACTCATTCTTCGTCTCCTGTTTTTATCCCATTAAATTGTTGTAACAAAATAAAATAAAATGATAAAAATCAATTTGAATGAGAAAATCTATGCAGACCAATCTAGTATATGATTTAGTACATGTTAAAAAAGCCATTAAATGATGCTATCCTTAAATTATATTTTTGATAATTATTTATTAAAAAAACAAAGAATATAATAATTCATACAGTCTTTTAAGCAAATAAAATAAAAATCAGATGTTTTCTAAAATAATTTATTTCTAAAAAAAAATAAAATATAATTTTAATCTTATGATATTGGACCTACTGCTCCGATTCAATCGAATTTTAATGGAGACTCTATAAACAATATATTTATTTATTGTCATGGTAAATCCTGTTTAATATCAATAATGTTAGAAAATAAGATTAAATATTTGATTTACATACATTTAAAAAAAATACAAAAACAGAATATTCTTTTATTTGAAATTCAATTTTTCAAAAAATCAAAACAAAATACAGCTGGTAATGTATATTAGCATAAAACTGAAATGTCAACAATTATCACATTTTTTAATACCAAAATAATTGAATAGTCTTTAGCTCAGAGAAATTGAAACGTTTATGTACAGGAAGTGTAGAATCAATCTGCAATTCACATATCTTTAGCTTAAATCCATTGTTTTACCAATGCATTACCCATGCTGGTCTCTTTTAATATTTAAAGTAAGCTATATAACTTTAACTTCCTTTTTATCTTATATTTTATTTTGGATATTCACTTATTCTTTGTATTTTATGCCTATCTTATATCAAATATCCATTTACCAACTCTAGTTTACACCCATACATTTATCCCTCCCCAAGTCTTAAAATATATTTTTAAATCATAAGACTTTCAATGATATGGTTGGCTCAACAGTTGGAGGGTGAAAAAAGATCAAAGCCTGTTCATTAAAGCTAGAAGATTTGCTATCTTAATATAAATTTGAGTACTGATTGTCTATATATTTCACTTATTATTTCTAAATAATACATGAGCAATTTAAAAGTATTGCAGTTTGTAATGTTATAATTGACTATTTATTAGTCTGCTTTACAGTGACATGTTTATTTCATGTTTAAAAATGTTCATTTAAACTTCATTGTATCAATATTTTATACTCTGGAGTCAAGTTGCAATCTTTGAGTGTCCATATATATTCAATGGATCATTAGTAAGAATGAATTTCCATTCTTGCTATTAAAAGGTGAGAAGGTTGCCTAACAGCAGTGAAAAATATTGATTACTATCTTTACTGTGAATGTTTAGGTGGTTATTGGTTGGTATCTAATTATATATATATATAACCAAACCTGCCTAACCCTGTACTAGCAAAAGTAAAAATGCAAAACCATAAAACAATACAATACTAGATTAAATCCAAAATTTTACCAAAATCCTTACACAACCATGGTCTATTTGTAGTAGATGAAACCATGGTTGTGTAAGAATTTTGGATTTAATCAGCACAAAATACATATATTGGAGATCATTTATCTTTTTCACTTATATGTGTTCAAGTATATCAGTTATATAGTATGGAGTGGATGGTTGAAGGAAAATTGAAAGTTTGAGTTTGAATCCCTTCTAATTTCATTAAGTTTAGTATAGACATTGTACTTGTTTTTTAAATATTTATATATTCATCCTGTAGTCTATCTATCCTTATTTTGAGTATTTGAATGGGCATATTAAGGTCCTACATGTGAGGGGTCAGAGTGACTTAATAGTCATCATGAGTATGCCAATAATAAGTGTTTTCCCTGAATAGCTTCTATATTTGGGTAATCATAACTATAATAAAATATTGTAACTGAGCAGAGATAGATGGCCTGTAAGTGCCTCCTAGATTTGGGACAACAATATATAGTAAATAAAATTGGGAACCAAATGGTTTTCTCTGCTTATTTACTAAATGTTTGGGCAATGTAAAATATACTATAGAAATGTTGTATTTAGGCAACTAAAATTTTAACTAATAAATAAACAAAATAAATATGTTGACTCTTAAATGGCTCTGTGGCTGTTTAGTTTTATATTTATAATGTAATGATGAATTTGTAAGATGCTAATGGTCCATAATAAATACATCTGCTTGATAAGAATATAATGTTCAAATAAATAATATTTTACTTGCTAATGAGCTTAAATTATAGTATGGAATATACACTGGGATATTTCAATTATAAATAAATTGTGTAATAAAGTGATTTTTTAATGATTATACAATAGACAAATCAAATACTTAGGTTAATAATAATACAACTAATAATATAAATTTATTAAAATAAGCATTGACTCATTCAGGTGGTAAAAATAAGGATCATAAATCTAATTTACTAACTGCAATCTAATATCACATCCTGTATTTTTATAATTTACCACCTTTAAGATTTCAATTAATAGATATGATATATATTTAAAATTATTAAAGCATACAGTAATAAAAGGGCTAAAACAAACTTTTTTTCCACAATCTAAGAAAACAAAATAATAAAAGTTTTAAATATTGTTACTTTTTAAAAAAAAAAAGTTTTGTGTCTCATATTGTTTAAATAATGTTGAATGATACATACAATTATACTAATGAAAATTATTAATAAAAAACATTAATAAATGTTTATCACTAAAGATATTATTATGCTTTTTACCCATTTCCTTTTTTTAAAAAGGTGAAAATTATCTGACAGCCATAATTTAAATAAATATTTTTAATGAGTGTTTGTTACAACATTTTTGCATATATATCTTTTCAGCTGATATTCAAAAGTTTGTCAATGGTTCATTCAATACTTTTTTGCTAGCAAAATACAAACATTGGGTTTCATAAATAATTTGAATTATTAGATGATATACAATTATTATTCCTGTTGATATTAAAATCCATGGCTAATTTTGATAGTGTCATAGCTTCATGACAGATACATATAGTGGTAGCTATTAATCATGTCATTTGAATTATAAATATACCAAATGAAGGGGAAGATCATGCTTCACTCTCTAAGTTGTTTTATTCACAATGGATATTTTTTGCTTTACAATCTGAATATATTTATAAAAGTAAAATAAAGTAACTACACATTTTTAAACAAAAGAAAGTTTGTTTTTTCTGTTGCTATGGTGACAAAATGCAGTCCTTTTTTTTTTCATTTTTTAATACTAAGTATGAACGTGATTTTTTTCTAATCTTAATAAGGCATTATTATCATACAATAACAATTTAAATATTTCATTATTAAATTTAATACCTGAAATATAGGCATACTTCATATACTTGCAGTTAAATTGTAATTATAAAAGATTTGAACACAGATTTTTAAGCTCCCTTTAGATAATCACTATATCTCATATCAGTTTAATAAATAAATGGTTTACTTATTCCAGATTAATTCAAAACAATAAAATATAGTTTATTACACATATGGCCTTTTAATTGTTTTCTTTATTTATTTATACACCACAAGGAATCTGTAGATGATGACGTGTATGTGTACATTACAATATATATTTTGTGTAACCTTATATTTTACCATCTGAATTAATGGGCACAACTTTTACTTGTAAAAAAAAATATTGGCTCTCTCATAAAATGATTTATGTCAATGTTTATCATCATTCTCATTGTGTTCACTAATAGAATCAGAGATTAATTCAAGTGTCCTTTCTAATGTTACACCATAATAGATTAAATAAAATCATCCAGGATATATTTACATACACAATGTTATCAATTATTGTGCACCAAAAAACATATGCATTTTAAGGTTTTCCTTTTTAAAAGTTCAATTAATTTATTTAGGCTAAACAAAATCACAAATAAAACTAATATTAGAAGGAAATTCCACAGAATAAATATGTACAGGCTTAACTGCAAGAAAGACAACAGTTTAAAATAAATAATAAAATAATTTAATATGAGAGTTAGACAATAAGTACTATATTGTGTTTTAATGGGTATTTGATTGTTCATAAATGTTATATCTGCAAAACATAATCAATTCAAAAAGTAAAATATTTGAATTGAATTTATTATTACTGTTTAACTAATGAGTTATTTTAATAAGTTTATCAATTTAAAAATTGTGAGAACTTTAAAATTTAATAAACTAAATTATTATTTTATTTAATATTCTAAAATTATAAACTATTTAGTTATAAAATAAGTAATTGTGCATTTTATTTGTGTATAATTAATGAAATTTTGTATTTAATATTAAATATATATTTTAAATTTTCATTTTAATATTTTGTCTTGCAATTTGGCATTTTTAAACTTGTCCAACATGATAGCAAGTTATAAATATAACCACCAGTCAAATTTGAGTAAACATTAAATTTTAGTGTACTAAGAACATTACAAATTTAAATCTGAATGTTGACATTTTATTAATCTTTTTCAACATAGAGGAATAGAGAAAACTGATAGACATTTTGCCTAGTTTAATGAAATGTTTATTTTTATTGACTCAAATGGAAAAATCAAAACATAGATTGCTAATGTCATCAAATACTATTTTAAAAGAGAAATAAAATTTCATATTTTTCATCATTAATTAAAATATTGAATCACTTATTAAATTCTTCTCAATGAAAAAACATTTCCATAATCATTTGTTTCTTCTTTAAAATTAAAATAACTTGCTGAAAATGATATTATCTAACTCCCTAAAGATTACCTTAATATTATGAATGATCATTGTAGGAAGTCATGAATTCATGCAAATATGCATTTATAAAAACTGCTTAAAACCACAAAAAATCTAGTTAATTCAAATTTGAATTGGTAGATTACTTATTTTGATTACAATTGGTCTCACAATCTATCAAATGACATGAACTAAAGCTACATTCATCAAATTACTGGAAACTATGGATTATTGAAATTTCATTATCATATGAGCAAAATCTTACCTGTATATTTGAATTTCATACATTACTACAACCAGTGGATTGAAATCTTTTTTTAAGCTGAATGGTAACATGAATTCAATCTCAGCCAAAGAAGTATGGGTTTATATGGATTTGCTTTCCATATTTAAATAAAATAATCAAGATGTAACAAACTACAAAAGTAGATATTTAGAAATGGATGTTGGCATACAAATAACAATAGTCATTTGTTTAAAATGTTAAGAAACCATATTGTTAAATTTTGGTTATAAATCTCAACCTCCAAAAATTTCACTATACAATCTGAATTAAATGTTACTTGTATATTTGCAAATTTATGTTAGTACAGCTCTAATGATACCATCTCAGACATTTATTCAAGATTGTGGATTATCCATTTTACAGAGGTAATATGTTAATTTATATTTAAAATGTTCTTATTACAATTTAAATAATGTTCTCATGAAAATAATGCTATAATAAAGGTACAAATAAATGTTTTAGATTACTAACATAATTGGGTATAAATATGTATTTGTTACATTATTGGTATTTTATGTATGTTGCGCTAAGCCCCAACTTAATGTACAAACAGCCATAGCCTTGTTAATGTTAATTTATTTGTTTTATTAATACTTGGAAGTGACATCTTTTTCAACCCAAATACCTTTAATTAATGAAGAAAAAAACCATAAAAGATTGCACTTCCATTTATCCAGGAAATGTGCATGTGACCTAAAAGATCCCAAGAAGTACAGTAAAATATTTTTATGGTGGCAATGTTTGTAAACATTATTAGTTTGTGAAAGTGGACTTCTAACAAAATATTTGAAGTGTAGATGTATTAAGCTACAAAGCATAATAAATCCTGCCATTCAACATAGGGTTGTTGTATTTTTTAGTTTATGTACTTTAATACCAATCATATTATATTTGGGTAAATTGTTTATTTGTTTCTAAAAGGGTTAAGCTGTCCAATTGAAGCCTAAAATAGTAATTGTTGTTTTTTCTATTTTTTTTTATTATTATCAAGACATTAAAAGGCACAATAAAACATTTCTAGACCCATTTGTAATTGATATTCAAACTTCGGATGAATATTGTAAATCTTCTCCAATAGAGGGCTTTGTTTGTATCACTTATCTTAATAACATAATAAGTTTTAACCAAATATTAAAAATATGGAATAAAAAAAAAGAGAAGTATTATTCAGAAATGTTTGGAAAACTTCCGTTGTTATAATTACATTTGTTGTTGAATATTTTTGATATAATTGTTTTACGATTAATAAATTAAGTATTATTAATTATACAGCGGAAATCATCATCGATATATTTTAATACAATTTGGTCATACTGAAACATTGTTTAAAATTAATTTTCTTTACTTAATTTATTTTCACCATTCTTTTTTTTTCCGCCCTCCATTTTAAGAATAGTATCATTTATTGGGGTATGATAAGGTAACAACAAAATCCATTTGATATTTTAATCCCATCAAGGGCAGAATGTTTTAAAAGTTTATAAAAGTTTTAATTTCTTAGAAATAATCAACTATAATTTAATAAGAAGCCTGACAGAATTAGTTCATTTAAATTATAGGTAATCTGGGAAGGAGAGAGTTAATTTGATAGCCTTAAACAAATAAATTTACTCATTTATGTTAGAAGAAATTTTATCCATCATACATATTAAATATATTTGGTGTATACATAAAAATAGCTAGGAGTTATGCTTATAAAATCTATAGAAATATCCTGGAATATTAATATCACGATGTACCATTTGATGATAAAATAATTATTGTTGTTTTAAATGGATGAAATAAATATAACTTTATTTTAAACTTTATTTTAAAAGGATAGCACTTGACGGTAAATACACTAAGCGAACTCACTTTTTTCAACCAAACAATCTCTTTCCAACCTCAATGGTTTAATTACGATATATATATATATATATATGTAAGGGTGAATATCCTTTAACAAAAAAGGTAATGAATACATTGCTTTTGGTTTAACTTTAAACATCTATTTACATATTTAATTTAGAGTTATTGTTTGTTAAAGTTTATATTTTGTGAAATGTAATAAAATATTTTGTGATCTTTATAAAAATAAACTTAATCTATAAATAGTCAAAATAAGAGTCATAAACAATGAGGATTGCCAATTACTCAACAAGCTTTGTGATAAATGCTTAGCTAGAGAAAGCATTTAAATTATCTCTGTTAGGACCTCCCCTTCCAACCTCTGACCATGGTTTCATGCTTTGGCACTCCTTAGAAAAGTTATAGAATAGATCTAGTGTCTGAAACTATCCTAGCACCTCTCTAAGGAATGCCAAAGCATGAAACCATGGTCAGAGATTAGGGGGGAGGTCCTGACAGAGATATTTTTTAAACTTAATCTATCTTAAAAAAACCAGAATATTTTATTAGTATTCAACAAAACATAAACTTTACAAACAATAGTGTTAAATTAAATATAGATACAGATGTTTAAACTTAAACAATGAGCAATGTCTTCATGACATTTGAGTTTAAGGATCATAATAAATGCCATAAATTAAAAGATAGCTCATACTTTATTCACAAAGCTTTATACCATGCTGCCATTACAAAGTAGTTTTCAACACACCTGTGTATGTATAAACAGTTTCTTTTTAATATATATACACAAGATAATACTTAAGCTGATTAAGATTACAAATAAAAATATTTTTTCCAAAAAATAAAATAATGCTAACAACACATGCATGGACATAAGTATGTATGTGATCATTCAACCTCTCAGTTTATTTTTCTTTAGGGTTCTATTTTTTTCTTTTCATCATTTCAATAATGGACTATTTTTTTATAGACAGATATCTTATTTCAGAATTTTTTTTTGATTTGTCATTAAATAAATAGTTACTATTTTGTCATTTACAGAATGCATATTATAAATGCTTAAACACTTGTAAAATCATTGTAATCACTAGCTTTACCTTTTGAAATCATTAAAGTAAAATTTTAAATTAAAACAAAAGTGAAAAAAAAAACATCTTTCATGCTTTTGTTCAATCCAAAAAAAGTAATATACAACTTCACATAAGATTTAATGGTGCAAAACTTAAAAAACACAACAAGAAAAAATCGACAACTGCCATATTAAAAAATAATACAGGGTGCAAAAATGTATATTTCTTTTATTTATTTACAAATTTCAATTAAAATACGGTTAATAAATGTATTGCTAATTTTATAACATGTTATAAATTAATTTACAAATTAATTAATTTGGAAATTTTAAAAATTAAAAATTTATTGTAAATGTTAGAAAATTAATATACAAATTAATTAATTTACAAAATCTAATTAATTTACAAAATTTAATATAAATTTTGTAAGATTAATGTTCAGCTTTGATTAATTGTGAAGAATTTTGTCATTATATTTTATACTTAATGAATAAAAAATAGTATAAAAAATTTAGGCAAAGACTTAAAGTAAACTTATTTAAAAATTGCTATAGTATATAAGATAGAAAAAAATTGTTTCTATTGCAGTGCAAATTACAATATATTTCAAAATTAATATTAGCTAATGAGAGAGAGAGATTTCTTTTTCTGCACAAATTTTACTTTGACATCTAAATGACTGACAGGATTTCATAAAGTAAAAAAAAATATGATACTAGGGACATAAATATATTTCTTATACTCAATCTGACAACTAGACATTCAAATGTTATACTGATCTTAGAACCCACCAATTACTTATTTTACTTTACACCAGTTGATTAATTACATAATAAGGAAATAAAATTTTAAATATATTGTCTACAATCTTTGTTATTAAAAATATTTTAATAATAAAATGACTTATTATGTTTCACTTTTTTAAAGATTTAAAAAAATATAAATTGCTTATAATAGATTTTTATAATTTTAACATGAAGTAGTGATATCAAAATAATTTTAAAATTTTTTTATGAAATGAAAAAAAAATCAATAACTGGATTATATTATTAGATAACTATTTTAATTATAAAAGAATTAAAATACAAATGAAATGAAATTGTATAAAACAATAAGTTTTTTTTTTTCTCATGTGTCATAGCATCAGCTCGGAAGCAAACCCACTAACCCAGGACAACTGCTTGTAAAGCAACTGTCAATGACCTCTTGACCACCAATGCTTGACTAAAACAATAGTCAAAACAGCTTGGGTAAAAGTGTCTGTGGTAATCTAGAAAAGTCAGCAGTTACCAAATTTTTCACAACTCAGAGAATAGGGTTTGAGCAGCTTTTTATAATGTTTTTATATTTATCTAAAAAAAAAGTTTACTAGGTATTTATTCTCCACATTAATATATGATGTTTAACTGACTGACCTAAATAAATCTTAAGCTTGATTGAATTTTTTGTAAATAATTAATCAATGAAAAATATTCTTGAGAACTATGTATGTTGAATTTTTTAATACTGTAAATGTTCTTATCATAGTACAAAATGGAAAAAGGTAATTATAAATGAATCTCTATCAACACAATTATTATTATTTAGAAGTATTATACATCCAAATTATTATTTTGAACCCTGAATAAAGTACATATCTCTATTTAAAATTTTATTAATTTGTTTGATTTAATATTACCTTTATAAATGTATTTTTTCATGATATTCGTTAATATTATCCAAACAGCAGTTGCATAGGTGAACTAGTTTAGAGTCATTAATTTTCATAAATAGTAATCGAATGAATTGGCTAAACTCTTTGATGTCAGTATTTAGACCACATTAAAATACTGTACTAATATATTGATAATTTATTTATTTGAATTCACAAATAAATTTCAAATAATTAATTCACATTCTCTTTACTTTTATTTTATTATGATTAAACATCATTTTTGAAATGTGTTTCATTTTATTTTTTTATTTTTCTTTGATCCAAAATATTGATTACAAATTAACAATAACTGTGATCTTAGTTGTTCAAATAAAGTTCAGAAATTAGTATTTATAATACATGTACATATGTCCTTCATTAGTTGCATGCTGTATTTACAAACAAAAATATTTTATATCATTCTATACAAATAAAGTTGGTGATCACAATTATATATAAAAAACTAAATAGCTATTATTCCTACCATATTTGGAGACATAATCCAACTATATAATCAGTTATATAAATAGTTTATTTGATTTATAAAAGGCTCAATTCCTATAATACATTTTAATGTCATGAATTGATTTTCAATGTAATGCATCATTATAATTCTTCTACTCTAATTTACTATAATAATAATATAACTATGCATTTATTATAAAGAGCCCAACAATAACACAATAGTAATATACACTTAAACAGATAAAACTCACTATACGTATTGCCACACACAAGCATAAAAGGTGGTGGTCATGTGATGTTTATTGGCGTATACACTTAAACAATTATATGTTTGCCACCTATTGATTACAATACATACTTTATTTATTTCCAACTTTATTTATTTCTTTGCATACATCATCATATAATTAGGCCCATGACTCTATTTACAGCAATCTAGAATTTTAAACTTCTCAGATATCAATTCATAGATAAATTCTATCTATAATTTTGAAATATTATAATTTGAAATACAGTGTTGTGTGGCTGGCTATTTGGATTAATCTCATTACACAAATCATTGATAATGACCATCCCTTTAATATATTTAAAACTTGTATTTCTTCAGTCACGCAATATTTTTATAGGGTAATGAATTACTCATAGTTAAGCACCATTTAAAATTTTAAAAATAATATTATTTGATTCTAGAGCATTTTATATACACATATCATTTTTGGTTGCTTCTTTACATCCTAAAATTTTCTCACTTTTTTTGAAAAGTATAAACTTAAAAAGAATTTTTTATAAAGTTTAAAAGTACTTACTTGGAATGAGATCAAATCACACACACATACACACAAGGTGGATTTTAACAACAAGTTAAAATAAATTAATTTAATGAATCACCTAATGATATATATATATATATATTTATTTATTTAAACATGCATCTGATATACTGTATTTATATATCAGACAATTTCCATCATCTAGTATGAGTATTGAATGTATTTAGTAAAAAATATTTTGTTTAAATATTCCAAATACATTCAACTGTTAGACATAGTACAGGTGTTAGTACATACACAATGTTTCAATAAGTATATTCTCTCCTTTTCTTTAATTGCTGTTAGCCTGACCAGTTACAGTTCTAGCATGAGAATCAAACCTGGACATTTATATCCTTGAATATTGAATTTTAAGGTAAAGTTTTAAACAAATGACCCATCCTGCCAAAGGCAAAGTCAATAGAAATTTCTGCAAAGCCTAAACATGAAATACTGAAAAGAGAAAATTGCATCTATAAAATGTCATGTGAATATGGAAGAACATATATTGGTGAGACCAGTCATCCCATTGAAAAACACTTGCAAGGATACAAACTGATGAATAGAAGAGAAAAAACACATGTGGCTAAGATAACAGACCATGGGCATACCACTGAACATATGCTCAATTTGGAAAACACACAACTATAAATTAACATTATAAAATAAATATAAACAAAAATTAATACATTTTAGATTTAATTAATAGAGAAATTAAATATATAAAGATTTATATTAGCAGTTTCTGTTAATAAAATAAAAAAATTATAAATAATTTTTTATCTTATTATATTTAATTAGACTAGCTTTTATAAAATCATGGTTCAATGTTTTTTAATTTTTTATTATTACAAGTGCATATACATGCAATTTTAATTATTAATTCATTCTTGAATCCTAATGAAATGTAGAATTTCTTAATATGATAGGGTAATAGATATATCTTATAAAGTCATCATTTCTTTTCTCACTCCATTATGTAACAAGTTGTCTTTTTCTATAGCATATCAGAGTTCAAACAGACATGCACCAAGTTTTAATAGTGTATTATTTTAGATTTTATTTTTTAATGAATTTGATCATCTTTGATTGCTGGAAAGAAACAGTTAGTTACTAATATTTGCTTCAAATGCATATGTTCTTTAATTAGTTCACTTAAAATCAGTTTCTCCAGCTTTGGTTGCTCCCATGTCATCTTCTGCATTATCCAGCACTATGCAGCAGAAAAAAGTGAGTGATTTTTGTCTGCCTAGTTATATTCTTTTTATAACCATACAGTGCAATCTCACCAGTTAACAATTTTAGTTAATTTAAACTTAATTTTTATCAAATTGCTAATAATGTTTTACTATTATTTTATGCAACTAAATTAAAAGAAAACAGAATTTAAATTCCAAGAAAAAAATTCCAACCAAGGATTATAGATATAATTAAATCAAGAGTAGAATTTTATATAAGCTTTTCTTGTTATCTAAAATATTTATAAATAATAAAAAAAAGATAATGCGCATTTTTCCTTTTTTATCTTCAATTACTGTAAATTAATTAAATGATTATTTTTAATCATACTAAAAACAAAATTTTGGGATTGCTTTCTTTTCCTATTTAATAAATTATAAAACAGCTATATTCTTCTTTACATTAAAACAAATACATGTAATTACTTTTTTTATGATGATAAATGAATGGTTACCAAAAAATTTATATAGTTTTAGAAATTAAAAATCTCTACAGAAATGACTTTAAATTTTATCGTAGAAATTACTTTTGTTATTAGACAAATGAGTTTCTGGCTCAAAAAAGTGATGTACATATCACATTTATTAACTTTATCAGGATATTTTTATTTATTAATCATACATATCTATGACAGTGTTTGTTTGAAATTAATTAATTGTTCAATAAAACTTTCAGCATTTACACCTTCTGTATAATAGAATGAGAAAAAGCATTAGATCTTTTGATGTTTAACAAATATATCTACTAGCTTCAATTTATTTGTATGTCAATAGTCATTAAAAAATTATGTAAACAGATTTATGAAGCTAGCATAAAAATATAACATGTTTGATGGTAAGATTATAATATTACCAAATTAATATCAGAAACAAAAACATCAAATTCTTGAATTCTAGATTTATAATATGATAGATTATTTGGTGATACTTACTAATTGAAATGTCAACACCATAATCCTTCTATATTTTTAAATTCAATCTGTTAAGGTTTTGATTTAGGTACTTCCTGTTTAAACCACTAAAGCTCTTTATTCAATCAATGATTAAAGAAACATCTTCAACAAATTTTATTTTGGACAGTTATCAACTTGACACTTTAAATCAATTTAAATATGATGATAGATTTTTCAATATAAAAGTAAAAAGTATGATTGGATCCAGAAAATACTGCAGGGAAAGTACTTGCATCTGGAGCTGTTATATTGACTAAATCATTATACAGAAATGGCATTTGAATTTTATTTTTATGATAAAATAAAACAAAAAAGTAATTAATGATACTTCTTAAAATTTTTAACAATAATGTAAGTTAATGAGATTATTGGTATGAACATCAGCTTGCTACAGACAGTAATATAAAGTTTATTATACAATTTTATTTTCATTAGATTGCACAAATGAAGTGAATAAATCATAACAAGCTAGAAAGAATTTTATGATAAAGTTGTGTATAATATTGTAGAAGAAAGAAACTTCATTTAAGTTATATAGGTTGTTTCAAAAGCATTCCACATTTCACTATCACCACTTCCAATTATTACCGATCCAGTGCAGAATAAAAATCCTACTTTAATCCAATTTATCTGTTCTCTGACATCTTTTTTCCATTTAATACAAGAAATAACCTGATTTTAACCTTTATTTTACATGTAGTATCATTCTAGACATTAACCAACTCTTGGAATCCAGTTTAAGATTCCCACTGTCTATCTATTATATTTTAAAAAACAGGCAATGTGTTTATTGCAAATCAAATTGTCTCTTGTTTTAATGATATCAGAAATTCTTGTTTGTTTATTCATTCATGTATTTTTAATTTCAGTCCTTCTTGTTACTCCTAACATAGAACTTTATATATTCCATTTACTTGTATTGACAGTTATGTAATAAAATTTCTATTTTTATAAAAAAAAATAACATACTTTATTTAGTAGTCTAAAGTCTCTGTAATATTTTTCTGTTAAATGTTGAAGGCTCAGATCCATTAGTAAGGACTAGTAAGACACACATATCAAAGCCCTTCACTTTCAACCAAATAGGTTTTTTTTTTAATATTAAATTATTTTTTATCAGAACACACTCCAAGTAAGTTTACTTCTATGATTAGTTTTATTTATTATTTTTTCATCTGTATTAATAATTTGGCCATGATGTTCATACTTTTTTAGGTGTTTATTTTTTTTCTTCTGTGACATTCTATTAAAAATTACATTTGTATGTTTAACATTTATCCTTAGTACTATTTTTTTAATCTGATAATCCTTGTAACAATTCCTGAACCACAAGCATTATATAAAAAAATAATGACATAATCTGCAAAATTTAGAGGATTTAAATAATTTCCATTTACTTATCCTCTCTTAACTTCTCATTTTACTCCATAAAATAGTTTTAGCAATATTACTATATATCTTGAAATGTGGACTCACATTGTCATATACCCTTTTAATGGTAATTTTCTTTGTATAAAAAGATAATCTAATCATTGCTTTTGCATTTTGATAAATATTACTCAGAATATGACAATATCCTAGATATATATGTTGATATAAATGATGATGGCAAGTCATATTTATTATTCATTTTTGTAATTTCTCTCAATATTTGGATGTGATCTATTGTTCTAAAACTGCCTTTAAATCCAGCTTGTTTTTTTTGCTCACTTAAAATTCAAAATTTGTTGTAGATGACGTGTAATAATCTTTATAAAATTGTGTATAAAAACTGATAAAAGACTGCTAAATCTGAAATTTTCAATATCTTTTTTATTACTTTTTTAAATATCAATATTACTACTGCATTCTTACCAATCATCTGGTACACCTTTATCACTTATGTGTTTCACATATAGTTTTGTAACCAATGTTTTATTTTTTAACTTATGTTTTTTAAGACAGTGATTATAATTCCATCATTTCTTAGAACTTTTCCATTTTGCACAAATTCAATTAAATGTATTATTTCTTCATTCAAAATACTGACCAATTCATAAGGTCATGTGATTGTATTGCTTACATTTGTTTTTTTATTCTGTATTATTATATAATTTTTTGTAGATCTTTTCCACACATTTTATTATATTATCTTTCTTTTTAATAATAGTTCCATCTTTTCTTCTTATTGCAGAAATATGTTCCTTAACAGTTCTTGGATGAGGTTTTATACTTTTAATACATTTATTCTTGTCAGTAGTATTTTTTTACTAATTCATAATTACTTTTTCTTTTATTATTATGATTTATATTTTAAAACATTTTACTAAACTCCAAATATTCAATTTTTTTAATGGTTCATTTTTTATATTTTTATATTTCTTTTTTATATATACTTTGTCATTTCAGTAGAAAATTTATTGGTCAATTGCTGTTTTTTAGTACTAGCAATCTTTGTTGCTGTTTTTAACAGTATTTTAACTTTTTCCTATTGATCTCTGAACTATCTTTAAAATGCATTAATATTTTAAAATCATTTCCAAATTCTAATTTAAATTCATTGAGATGCTACCTGAAGATTAGGAACATTTATCTCCCTAGTTTTCCATTAATGTATAATTTATATTTCCTTAATCATCTCACTAATAGAATCTTGAAATACATATTTTTGTTAGCTAAAATATAATTCAATTCTACTATTATTTTATTTGGAAGCTTTCATGTTTTTTTATTATTTTGCATTTTTCTTAATGAATAATTCACAATATACAGTTTTTCTTTTTCTGTGAGTTCAACAAATCTATCATAAATCAATGAACTTTCTCATTTCTATCACCATAACTCCATATTACCCACAACACTTTAATTTTTCAATCATTTATAGATTCTAGCATAATTTCTTCAGTGATAATTTTAAAGACTTGATTGCTATAGTCAAAAGATTTAAATACATCCATATAAAAATTATCTATTTTTTTCCATCACAATGAGAAGTTGTTGAATACTTTTTATTAAGTTAAATAAAGAATTCTATCACTTGTTCTTTCATGTTCACTCCACTTGAGCTTTCCACAAGTGTGTTTTTATAGTAAAGTATATGTTTAATTTTTAAAACAATTGTCTCTTCACCTTATTTTTTATCTTCATAGAGTCCTTGAATGCCCTGGTTAGATGGTTTATCTTTTAATTTATACAATCTTTCTTTACTTAAAAGTGATCTGTCATTATAAGAAACCAAATAAAAGATTACTCTTAAATACTAGCCTGAGCCCATAATAAAAAAAAAATCAGTTCTTGCCACTTTCAACCACCAATCTCCATCTGGAATAGTGAAGGCCATAATTTAGTATTGTTTGTTATGATTTTAAATATGTGTTTTTTAATAAAAAAATTTCCCCCATACACATTTACTCTGGTTCAAGACATTTCAATGGATATGTGGGTAAAAGTCAATAAATTCATTACACTGGAGAGACACAATATAATGTATTCTATATGGTTAATCATATAGTAATAACAACAATAATGGAGTGGGTATTAGGAATATATTATTAGGTTTTTTAAAATCTGAAAGAGGAATGAAAGAGTCTCATTTCGTAACAGAAAACTTATTTTTCTAGCATATATCACTTTAAAAAATTTGTTAGTTTAGTTTTAGCATATTTGTCTTTTATATAAGTTAGATGTGGTAGTTTATTTGATAAGTTATTGATATTTATAAATTAAACCAGCCTTGCAACCGGAACTGTAATATCATCTCAATTTATTTAAATCTTTTAGTTAAAAAAAAAAAAAATCTTTTAGTTACTGTTGTCCAATCTATATAAGAACTTAGATAATAAATAAAAAATGAATTTATTTTTTTCATTTGTACAGAGACGGATTTTAATAGAAAATAGCCTTGCGAACGATTGGTGGACAATATAAATGAAGGATGTAGTGGAACTTTTTATAAAGTTGCAAGTATAGACGAGCATATTTAATGTATATAAATATATAATAATATCAAACTACTTATAAAACTGTGCGAACCGTTATGCTTTCAAATATTAAAATCTAATAATTCACACATCTGTAACTAAATTAGAATTTTTTTAACTTTTCATATATATAAATATATTTTTCTAGTTATAGCCTTGAGATATTTTCATTGCAATTTTCACACTCTATTACATACTATTTCCTTTTTTCTGTTTGCATTTATTACATTTAACGTTTTTTTAAGTTTTAGCCTTTAAAATATTCTTTTTTAAATAGGGAATTTTTTATATTAAATATATTTTTATACTTTATTAACACACACATACATACATTGTCTTAATTTAGCAAATGTATATTCAAATGCCCATTATATAGTTTTTCAACAATGTCCCAAATTAACCATAATTGTTAAAAGACATTGGTGTTAGTGTGTCTAAGGGAATGTAGGTATAATAAAATCCTCTCCCCAGAACAACCCACTGATGATGAAAAAAAATTCTAATAACACTACATCAATTGACAACCCAATAATAGAAACCAAAAAAATACAGGTTCAAACACCCACGAACAAAAATGATAACAAAGCAGAATTGCCAATCCCAAAAACTAACCAAAAAAAT